>PVHP010034662.1:0-19108 GCA_004024765.1 Zapus hudsonius
GTCACCCCTGTGTCCTTCCTCACTACCTCATACCCTGATCTATTGAAGAGCAGAGAAAACAGCCTTTTAAAATGTCTATGCTGACTTGCAATTCATACTTGAAAATCAATCACAAAATAAACCTTAAGGGGTTGGGAGATGGCAGGGGAAGATTTCCCAGAAGTCACAGGAGCACAGAAAGTAACACACACAAGGACGCGGAAGCCAGAGTGCATGTTAAAGCGACTTTTTCTAGTTCTCCTGAGGTTACATCACTGGTGACCCACATCTAATGCTGCCCATGGAAGACTTGTACAAATCAGATGATCACCAGCTCCAAGCAGCTCATGCATAAACAGAGCACTTCACACCCCTGCCTTCCTGGACCTGCACATCTTCTCTACTGCAGGGAAAGAAGGTGCAGACTCTTCCAGTGACCAGCAGTCCTGAAATCAAAGTCTGCTAGCCATTAAGCCATATAGTTCAACTTCGGCAAACACAAAATTTAGTTTCCAACACAGCAACACATTTGGAAAGTAATAAGAACCAAAGATCAGAAATATCTTCCTCTGCAAGGTAAATGTATTGCTACGGTTGTACTATTAAATCAAATCAATACCCCCTCAGCTTTAAATGATAGGCTGGAGAAGAGTTAAATGCAATTGCAAAAAAGCTAGGTCAACAAAGCCAGCTACAATTTCAGTCTACACACACAACACCCACTGCTTTTGCTGTGGATAATATCACTAATGACCATATGCATATCAGCATCTGCAGGAAAAGTAATTAGCATTTTCACCAGAGGGGGGTTAGGATACAAGTGTCTTTTGTACACGTGGAGGAAGAAAACAACCATGTGCTGATCTATATTATTGGAGTGAAGAACATTCTAGAATAAGAAGTTCTTCACTCTTGTTAGGAAGAGAGAGAAAGGGGGGAAAAGTGGGGTAGACCATTCAGGGAATACTCTGGAAGATACTGTTTTCTTTCCTTTTCCTAAAACAGCTACTATTCTTTAAAGGTGTCCTGCATCTCCCTTCTGTGGGCTTTACTGTCAGCCTCAGCTTGTCCATCCTGTCAGTGACATCTGAGTAAAGATTATGAATACAAACCAAGGAAGTTCAATATCTGAAACCCACAAGAAGAAGAATAGCACAGCAGCTCTGTCCTGTTCACTCTGATGTGTCCACCTGCTATGCTCTCGCTCCTTCTCCTTCCAAGCTTCTCTTTCTAGACATCTTATGATAGTCATGCAGGAAAAGGCATGTTCCCTTTGGCCACTGAGTCAGCAGTAGAACCAGGTCAGGTATCCATCCAGGCCCAAAATAAGACACTTTCCCAAATTCTTAAGAGCCTACAATGAATTTCAGCCACAAAACTTTGCATCATTCAGGTTGAAAACAATACAAAATACCTCATCAGATAAGCGCTTTTAGCAGCGTAGCAGGATACACAATTAACACACAGAAGTCAATACCCTTCCTATATACTAACAACAGTTAGGCTGAGGATGAAATCAGGGAACACACCCATTCACAATTGCCTTAAATAAATGAACAAATAAATAAATAAAGTATCTGGGAATAAACCTAACCAAGGAAGTGAAGGATCTCTACAATGAAAACTTCAAAACACTCAAGAGAGAAATTACAGAAGACACTAGAATCTTGGACTGAAAGAATCAATATTATGAAAATGTCAAACTTACCAAAAACAATCTACACAGTTAATACAATTCCTATCAGAATCCCAATGGCATTCTTTATCAAAATATAAAAAACAATCCTAAAATTCATTTGTAAGCACAAAAAAAAAAAAACCTGAATAGACAAAACAATTCTAAGAAACAAAAATAAGGCTGGCGGTATCACCATACCTGGTCTTAAGATATATTATAGAACCATAGTAACAAAAACAGCATGGTACTGGCACAAAAACAGACGCATGGATCAAAGGAACAGAATAAAGGACCCTGCTACAAACCCAGGAAGCTATAGCCATCTGATTTTTTACAAAAATACCAAAAATATTCATTGGAGAAAAGACAGTCTCTTTAACAAATGGTGCTGGGAAAACTGGTTATCTATATATGTAGAAGGATGAAGATAAGACTCTTACCTTTCTCCATGCACAAGAGTCAAGTTCAAATGAATCAAAGTCCTTACTACCATCCCTGAAACTCTGAATCTGCTAGAGGAAAAATCAAGGGAAACACTAACACATCTGCATAAGCAACTACTTCCTGAATATAACCCCAGCTGGAAGTCAACCCACTAATCAACCACTGGGACCTATGAACTGAAAGTTCCTCAGGGGCTTCCTCAGTCCCTTAATTAGCCATTCACTGCCCAGCTCTGTGTCAAACCTAACATCCTGGAGCCATCACATAGGATCCCTCTTTTTGAAATGTGAAAACAGACTCCAGGTTTCCACCAACACAAGGGCTAAGAATGTCTTCAGATAACATCTGCAGCCCATGGCAGAATCATTCCCCCTTTGCTGGAACCCGCCTAGTAAGGTTTCAACCAATGTGTTTGGGAAATGCCTCTGTCCAGGTTTTCCTCTTGTTCTGTAATTATAACGACCCCACAAAGCTACTAACACATTGGTACATCAGGTTTGGGGGAAGCTAAAACCTGTGTTCCTGGGCCATGGTCACTCATATTTGGCTCCAGAATAAACTACCTCTTATGTCCCTTGAGGTGAGAGCTGTGTCTTTTGTGTCAACAGACCTCATGAAATGAAAAAGCTTTTATGCAGCAAAGAACGTTGTGCACAGAGCAGAGGGGAGCTGCCCAATGGGAAAAAAATCTTTGCCAGCTATACATCTGACAGAGGATTAATATCCAGGATTTATAAGAACTCAAAAAAGTAAATAACAAGAAATCAAACAACCCAATCAAAAAATGGGCTCTGGAACTCAATAGAGAGTTCTCAAAAGAAGAAATATAGATGCCCCATAAACATCAAAAATCATGTTCCATCTCCTTATTGAAGGGAAGATGAGGCTCTCTCTGAGCCTGAGAAAATGTTTTCACACGGGAACTTAGCCAGGATAGCAACTGGGAGAAAGAACCCTATCTCAGATAAGGTCATTTTGAAAAGAGCTCTGCAGTCAGCCCAATCCACATTCATATGGCCACCTTTTGTCCCTTGATAGGCAGCCTCCCCAGGAGGTCCAGACCCAGGCAAAGTTTACCTACAGTCTTTAAAAAGAGCCTGCAGAGGGCTTTGGGGGAGAACATGACTTCAGACATGGCTGTCCACTCTCCGCTCCTTGCTGAATAAAGGTATCCTTGTCTGAGCTCAGTCTGGTCTATCTTCTGCCTCAATTTCCTTATATTATGGTGGCAAAATTCGGACGAGACATTCAGGGCTACAAGCCCCCTCTTCGCTCTTTCTCCCGCTTCCTTCTCTCTCCCTGGTCCCTCTCTCCTCCAGCTTGCCAGCTCTCCTCTTCTCTCCCAAATGCCTGTCCTTCTGGGACATCCAGGGCTACAAGCGCCCTGTCTTCTCTCTTCTCTCTCTCTCTCACACATAGCTCTCTCTTTCTCTCTCATCTCTTTCTCTCTCTATCAGCTCTCCCTCCTTCTCTCTCCCTCTCATCCTTGTCTTTCTCCCTCCCCTAGACTCTGAGGCCCAGACAAGGAGGTCACTCACCATTTAGCTTCCTCACATCCACGACACACTCTCCAGCCTTCAGGACAAGTTAACCAATCCTTCCAGGCTCATGGCAGTGGTGACCCAACACGAGTCTCAATCTCTCTCTGTTTGTGGACCCCAGAGGGCTCCGGGAGCTCCTCCCTTTTGTTGGTCCACAAACACTCCAAAAGTTACAAGCTTGGGGACACCCCCTCCTAACTCTCAGGCTTCTTCGTAACCCTCCCTAAGTCTGGGAGACGTCCTAGGTGGTGGCAATGGGCACTTCGTCACAATCCTACCAAAATGGATTCCAAATTGTCAGGCTTCATCCCAAAAACTTATCCAGGCTCTCAATTCAAATCTGGCCTCAATACCCTTTAGTCAATGACACTCACACACCTTGCTAATTACAAGTGTCAAAATGGCAAGTGGTAGCAGCTCCCATCCCCTCTCTTTGCCCTCCATCCCATCGGCTCCCCTTACGTGACTCCCCCTTTGCACTGCCTCTCCCCTTCTCCTACTTCATCAGTCCTCCCCAAAACCCCATTTCTCCTTTAAACCCCCCAATCCTGCCTCCTCCGGTCAGCTGTTCTGACTGGACAAAGACCAGACTCTGCTCTATTGTGGGTAATCACAGAGTCTCTATCTAGTATTGTATTTTAACAATTGTCTTATGTTGGAAACTTCAAGTCTATTGCCTCTAAATGAATTCTTTAAGATATATTCCCTACTTCAGGGTACAACCTCAAGCTCAGATAATGATCTACATCTGAGGAAAATTATTTCAGCCTCTACAATTTGAATTTCCAAACTCTTCTGGATAATTGGTATGTTTTCAAACATAAATTCTGTCATGCTTGACTGTTCCTGATCTGATGACTTCCAGGCTAGATCAATTTATTTGGACTTACTGCTAAAAATGCTTTCAAAACTAACAATATGTTTTGTGTGTATTGATAGTCATGAAATATAAAAAAAAAATAAGCCTACTTTCATACTTCAATTATGACCTAAATGGTTCCAAAATAAACTCAAGGTTAGACAAGATAGACTGAAGGTTATGCCAGTCTTTAGTTAGATATGCTTTACTAGTCAATGAGGATATATCTATCCTACAGGGTTAATACAAGTTCCTTTCTGTGTGGTCTACCTTGATAAAGCCCAAATGCAAATGGCACCATGGAGCAAAATAGGCCAATATTTTGGCCTCTGCTCCCATGTCACAAGGCCACAGGAGGTGAGGGGACAACCCTAATATGTTATACACTGACTCTCTTGAGTGTCACCTGTCTTTCTGGACAAGGAAGACAAGGAGACCCAGAAACAAATCAGTGTACAATCAAAACCAGGAGAGTCAACTTGAGGCCTGGCAGTCCTCTCAGCTTCCCAATGGAGGGAAAGCCAAGGTCAGCATGACCTGGACTCAAACTCACTGACAGCAATAATGCTGAAGGAGCCACAGTGCTTCTCCCAGACCCCACATCTTCCTTGGAGAGCCATCAGTGACACCCAAAAAGACATACTTCTCTGAATCTTAGCTTTATACCAGGTCTTAAACACTCAGAGAGAAATTTATAACCAAGGATATATGATAATAACAACTATTAAAAATGAAAACACAAAGCAAGGCTCTAAAACAAGGTTGGCTCCTACTCTTAATAGTTCTAATCCTGTGACTAAATGTCATGAGCCTCCAACCATCAAAATGGTTTGTTACAGGATGGGATCTAAAATACAATATATACTGGACCACTCTCACTGACACTAAAAGGGTTTTGTGACACCAATCTCTGTCCCTGGCTCACCCCAGGAAAGATTGGAGGATATATTTCAAAACTTCCCTAGATACAGGGAAACCTGATAAACACCATAACATGCTGAACTAATTTGCAAGTTTTTAAATACAGGCAGACTAGGTGTGTTTTCCAATGATATCATCATCTAGTCTGTTTTATTCAATCCATTGGAAAAGGTACTGCTAAGGAAATTCCCCTTAATTCTAAAATTCAAATGATGAGGAAGAAAATCACAGGGCTCTAAATGCCTTCACAGCTGCCCAACGTAACACTTGTGCTGTTATTAATATTAATGAAAAAAATATGTCTTCTTAATAACTCTGTTAATATATGTCATATACTTTACAAGCCATACTGAAACAGTCTCCGACCATATGAGATTTTATGATGCCATTCGACAAACATTTCTGGAGATGGATCTCGAGTTTTCTATGATGGACAGCAATCCAACACCATCTACACTCTACCACTCAGACCCTATATGGAACGCTCCCCACTTCTGGGGGAGATACCCCACTTCCTGCCTCACAATGTTGGGCAGGACAAACTCTTGGCAATGTGATGTATGACTGATGGGGCTCTCTCTTGGGCCTTAGGTAGGAACGCCTCCCTCTCTGAGAGACACCCCCAACTGCCATGACTTCACCTCCTATGCAGCAGGAAAAAGAGAGACTTCTTTGCCCCCATTCCTTAAAAGCATTTGGGGCATCCTCAAGAAAAGGGAAAATATGAGAATTTAGGAGAGAGACAGCACACAATGTTGCCAAGTTCCTCCTTAACCCCTCCCAGTCGGAGCTTTGCCTTGGCTCCTATAGGATAAAAATGAGTATTCTTGAGGCCCCTCACCCACAGCCAAGATTTTCTCTCTTTCCTCAGAACTGAACTCTGGAAGACTGCTCACCTAAATCTTCCCACACTTGTCCTCAAAACCCCACTTCCCTCTCTCAACATTGATGATTTGATGTATCCAGCAAGTGTCTCACAATCACCAACAGTTCCTGCTCTTTCTTGTGGAATACTACTAAAGGAACATGGAGGGCATAGGGTTAAGGGAGGTCGAGACAGGCTGAAACCCCGGTAGCCCCGGCAGGTACTTTGCCACCTCCACCCTTAATCCTAAAACTCCCGGCTCCCTAAACAGGCCAAAATGAACCCTGCGTCCTCACCCCAGCAGGGCTAACAATGGGTGACACACCCAGGTGACAAATTTCTCTGTAACCATCACCATCAAATCCTTGTCTAGAATCACGTATTTCCCGCTGCTCCGGGCTGAACAACCCCTCAACTTATGCAAATTAGGCATTCACAGGTTGTCGGCACTCGCCTATCCACTCGCGGGATGCCCACTCACCACCCTGCCTGAACAATCCCCTTGCCCTCCCCTGCCCCTTGTCCTTCTGGCTTCTTTTCTCTATAAATATAACCTCTCCACATTCAATCAACAACACACGAACACACGATACACATCTGCTGACGCCTGTGTCCCAAGAGTTTTCTCTCATGTTTCGCCAGCTACACCCTGCTTGTGCATCCAGCTCTGTGGAATGACCCTGCTTCCTTCCAATTCGGCCACAGACCGAACGCACATGGCTGCGACCCGCGGTGTGAGCTCTGCCCCCACTGCCGCCAGAGCCCCCCCCCGGGGGGGGGGGAACGGAATGAAAGACATTCCTCCACGGCATCCCCGGAGGAGAACAACACTTTCTAACAGACCTTCTACCTAAATGACAAGGTCCACACAAGGTTATTCTTCCCAACCCTACTGCAGCCAAACTTCAAAACCTAGCTCCTTGGTTTCATCTTTCACGAACCTCTACAGTCTGACACTGCTTCCTTCTGGGGTGCCTTGTTCCCTTACATCTTAACAACACCCCCAGACAGAGCCTGGGCAGAAAAAGCCATTCTCAGCCTCCTGCTTTGGGAGTTCTGTCCTCCCCTGTCATCTGTTTACAAGTTTTTTCTCTCTTTTCTTTTTATCTTTCCAGAGGTAGGAAAAGGAATGGCGAGGTTCTCTCTGAGCCTGAGAATATGTTTTCACACAGGAACTTAGCCAGGATAGCAACTGGGTGAATGTTTAACGTATCTAAAGAAGACTATCTCAGATAAGGCCCTTTTGAAAAGAGCTCTGAAGCCAGCCCAATCCACATTCATATGGCCACCTTTGTCCCTCCATAGACACCCCCCCAAGGAGGCCCAGACAAACTTTACCTACAGTCTTTAAAAGAGCCTACAGAGGGCTTTGGAAGGAACTTGACTTCAGACACTCTTCGCTCCTTGCTGAATAAAGGTATCCTTGTCTGAGATCAGTCTGGTCTATTTCCTGCCTCAAATTTCTGATACTTATCCCTCAGGGAAATGCAAATTAAAACTGCTCTGAGATTCCATCTCACTCCTGTCAGAATGGGTACCATCGAGAAAACAAATGACAATAAATGCTGGCGAGGATGTGGAAAAATAGGAACCCTTCTACACTGTTGGTGAGAATGTAAACCGGTACAGCGATTATGGAACACAGTGTGGAGGTTCCTGAGAGAGCTGAAAATAGGTTTACCACATGACCCAGATGTACCACTCCAGATGTCCTATCCTAAGGACTCTAGTCACTACCCTGGAGATACTTGCTCATCCATGTTTATTGTGGCTCTATTCACAATAGCTAGGAAATGGAACCAGCCTAGATGGCCCTCAACTGATGAATGGATCATGAAGATGCGGTTCATTTATACAATGGTGTTCTATTCAGTGGTAAAGAAAAAGAAAATTATAAATTTGCAGGGAAATGGATGGATCTGGAAAGGATTAGAGGTAACCCAGGCTCAGAAAGCCAAATGCTGCATATTCTCTCTCATATGTGGATCCCAGCTACAAGTGGTTAGACTTGTATGTGAGTTGGAGTAAAAGTCAGTAGTAGAGGCCAGTAAGCTAGTCAGGGGCTATAAGGGAGGGAGGGAGGAGAGGGGAGACTTAAGGGGAGGGTATTGTATTATTTAAATAGATGAACAGATTACTGCGGGTACAACGGATGAAGTGTGGACGGGGAAGGGATTGAGTAAAGGAAGGGTGGGAGGAGAATTAATCAAAATTTAATATGTTATGAATAAGTCTGTCATGGTTTGATCCAGGTGTCCCCCACAAACAATTGAATGTGTTCTGATAGATCGATCCTCAGCTGATGGCAGTTTGGGTTTTACAACCTCGATGGAGCTGTGTTGTCGGGGGCGGGCTTATGGGGTTATAAGCCAGCTTCCCCTTGCCAGAGTTTGGCACACCTTCCTGCCGCTGTTTGCAGTGCTGTGGCGGAGGTGATGTCCAGCCCTCTGCTCATGCCATCACCTTCCCTGCCAGGATGGAGTCTCCCCTCGAGTCCGTAAGCCAAATAAACCCATTCCTCCACAAGCCGCTTTTGCTTGGGTTCTTCCTGCGCAGCAACTAGAAAGCTGACTGCAACAAGTCATATGGAAACTTACTTCTTTGGATAATGGCACACCCAAAAGCCATAGATTGTTACTAGAAATACTTCAGTGCCAAGGAGGGGGATACCTTCTAGTGAGTTGTTGGCCACAAGGGTCCCAGAGGGCCCCAAAACATTACAGGCCATTGCCAAGGCTCCTGGTTGCCCAACAGGTGGAGATGGTAAGACCTTATTGCTGAAGACCACACACACTTGGACTGCAGGTCATCGAGAAATAAAGCTGGAGCTAAGCTGGAAACCTCCTCCCTGTTAACCAGCTGAGAGAAAGCTGGAAAAATCTATGGCTGCATGCAGCCCTATGGGAGAGAGAAGTCATCAATGGTGGTGAACAGCAGTGGACCTTCCAAGCCTGAAGACTGGCAGCCAGGCCAAATGTGCCAAGTTATACAATAGTGGCATGTCTGTTACGGGGGAAACCAACCTCTCTCTAATTCCACAGGAGGGAATAAATGCCTTGTACTGAAGACCTAGTCAAAAACCTATAGCAGGCCCCTAGGGGAATAATGCCTACTATTTTCTGGCTAAATGCATATTTTATGCCCATCAAATTGCCTTACAAGCATTTATTTTTCTAATGTGTATTTCCATATGTTAATGCTACTCTCCCTTTTGGCTAAACTTCTCCTTCTAGATTGCAGTGACCACTGGGATGACTCAAAAGGTACCAGAGTCCTGAGAGGTGACAGTGGAATGTTCAGCACTGAGACATCCATGTTACAACTTCCAAGGCTCAGGGTCAATTGTGGAAGAGGTGGGGAAAGAATATAAGAATCAAAGGAAGAGTAGGTCTGCTTACAATGTAAACTTCCAGACATAAAATGGCCTTGATGGTCATGACCTCACAGTGCCTGACACTTCCTATACAAGACCTTCTTTTTTTTTGTTTTTTGTTTTTTGTTTTTCGAGGCAGGGTCTCACTCTAGCCCAGGCTGACCTGGAATTCACTCTGTAGTCTCAGGTTGGCCTCGAACTCATGGCGATCCTCCTACCTCTGCCTCCCGAGTGCTGGGATTAAAGGCGTGTGCCACCACGCCCGGCCTACAAGACCTTCTTAACAGGAGGAAAGGATGACGACATTGAAACAAAATAGAGACTAATTGAGAGGGGAAGGAGATATGATGGAGGGTGGACTGGAAACATAGAAAATATGTCTGTTTAAAAATATATATATAATAAATAGGAATGTCTTATTTATACTTGTTACTGTCTATTTTCAGAATGTACACACTTTAAAAAACTGTATTAGATAATTTTACATTCTTACTATTATTCACAAAGTGTTCATAATAATGAAAATATAGAGGTACAATGTTTGTTGTAAAAATTACTTTTAAAAGCCAGAAACTTTGGTAAGATAAGCCTTTTGCTACCCACAATGTAAGTGGTAGGTAGCTAGCTTGGACATTAAACCCAATAAAAGGATGGTATAATTATTTCATAAGTTCTGCATTAAAAACCAATTCCCCAAGGAACACATGTAATGCATGATTCCTTAGCACTAGAGTAAGTAAGCAGAGAAGTGGAAAATCTCATATTCCATGACTCTGCTCACCTCTCTTCCTTATCACGACTTCCTCCAGCAGACTATCAAAGAAGGAACACCGAAGAGTGGTCTCAGCCAAGTCACTCTACAACATACGAAACTTTCTAAACATCTCTAAACTTTTCTAAATACACACACACATACATATATGTGCATATATATATATATATATATATATATATATGGTGAGCATAGGCAAGCCAGGACCTCTTGCTGCTATAAACATACACCAGAATCTTGGGCCCCTTTTGCATCTGGCTTACATGGGTCACTTGGGAATTAAAAACAGACCAGAAGGCTTTGCATGTAAATTCCTTCAATCACTGAGCCATCCTCCCATTCCCCCAAAAGTGAAATATTACAAAGGCCAAAATTAATAAATCTAGGTACAAGTGTTACTACATTAATATGTGTATGCATATGTGTACACATCTATATACACACTTGAATAAACAAGGCTTCAGCATTCCTATTCATATATACATATGTCTCTGTATATGTATATTTGCATAAATGCATATAAGGAGATTTACACATGGAAGAGTACAGGAGTCTCAAGGAAGTCTCAAAATTATATCAATTATATAAAAATGATATCAATTATATCAAAAAATTATATCAAAAACTGCTATACAAAATAATCTATGTCCCATTGACATGACATTTTATTTCAAGGGAAACAAGTTAATATTAACCAGTAAGAAGAACTCTAATATTTCCATCAGTGACAAGGACTCAGCAGGTAAGAAAGTATAAAGCATCCTCTCATTTATTTTGCAAATATGACACATAGAACACTGTATTTTAAAATTTCAGACAGTGATTTTCCAAGTCCTTTAGGGTTCAGAAGTATATCTTCCTGAAGTGAGTAACATATCACATGACTCCACAGCAAGGCAACAGGGTGCATCTCATCGATGTTTCACATGGTCATTGCTGGAAATAGTCGTATATTGTGAATTTTATTAAGCACATGATCTCTGGAACTGAGCTATAAAATCACAGCTTGGCCAGCCCTGGATTCCCTAGATGCCAAAAAGCTGCGACTTGATTCTTCAAAGAAAGAGTTCCTAATCGGAGCTTTCACCCAAATACCAACTGACAACCACAAATTTCATTACAACTATTTTTCTCATAGTCTGGAATCCCTAAAATATATAGTTGGTGTGTAAATTAGCATCGTGTGTTGCCGGCCACTGACACCAATACCAGTACCACTTCTACCACTATCACCACCACCATAACCATCACCATCACCACCACCACCACCACCACCAACAACAACAACAACATCATCCCAACACCCCTGCCCATATCTGTTCAACTGTAGAGAAAGGAAATGGCTACAACAGACATCCTCCCTGGGCAGGGTAGGCTCCCTGCATGGAGGAGATACCTGTGTAAGTTTCTCAAAATCAGGTTAACCTAGTATACTACAGCGTAACTAAATCACAGGGTTGGATGTTTTTCCTGGGTGTGAATTTGTTTAAAGTCATGAGAAAAAGCATTTCACAAGAGCCAACCATTGATCACTTAACAAAGGACATGTTCCGGACTTTTGAAACAAGGGTGTGGCTCATTCTTCTTCTGAGTTTTCATTTGTTTTTGTGATTGATCTAGTCATGCCACAAATATCTGTCGTATCTCAGTGACGAAATGTCAGCATTAGGTGAGGTTCAGGCTATCCTGGCCCAGGTACTTCCGCTCACACACCTGACCTGGGGTGGAGACACTCCTGAGAAGTTGTCAGTGAGCTGGTTCACGATCTGCCTTGGGGGGGGGGGGGATACTTACTCTTTGTTAGCAACTTTTAACATGTTGGTAGTTCTCTACTTCATGAAACTTTCTGAACAATTACCATAGTATTAGAACCAAGATGGTGAGCACCTGATTTTTAGGGCTTGGTAACTCACACATCGAACAATGTCTACAGATTTTTTAAAAAGTTAAAATATTATGTAAATCCATACGTAAAGTTAGTAAGCTCTTCAAATTTCTGGGCTGGGACCAGCTTCTTCTCTAGTCTCTGAACCCAGGGCTCAGACAGCCTTGTCTTCAATTCTACCTGGCTCGTAAGCACCTGGCATCCCCTCCTGCGGAAGGGCTTCATCATGCTTTGTGACCCGCCGCATATGGCTGTAGGCTATAAAATCTAATTGCAAAATCTTAATGTTGTGCCAGGGGACATTAAAAAGTAATTTCCTTTCGATTTATAACTTTAGAATTACAAATGTCTGGAATGACTAAATTAGAAACGTGAGCACTTCCTATTCAATGGGTGCTAAGACTTTTCCAGGAGTAGCCAAGCACGCTGCCGTCGCTCAGCCCTAGTGGCCGCGGGTGTCTTCATGTACACAGAGTGCTTCGTTTGGAAGTACAGACACTCACTCCGGCCACAGGGGAAAGTTCACCAGGCCTCAGCTTAAAGGTGGAAAAACCAACAAAGACCGGCTTCAGCTCTCATCTGCTTCTGCCCCTCCCTCACAATACGCAGCCATTTTCTCTTCTGAACCCTTGTTGTTAGAATACCACGTGGAAACCATGACATCTGCAGACAGCAGCACGAGGAGGAGAAGCAAGCTATGAGAACTCAAGAGCGATGGCCCGTTGTGAAAGAAGTCTCCCTGCTTGAAGAAATGTCTAACAAGTCCCATGGTGACCTCTTTACAGAAGTAGAGATTCTGGGGACACATCAGAACCAGAACAAGTTTGCCACACCGGCCTACCTTTCCCAAGAAATTTTCATTAGGGGATATGCAACTGGTCAATGAATACTCATTAAAGCCCTTCTGTATCAATATCTCTAGAAGTTATTCACATATAAGCAGAAAGAGTCAGAAAAGCAGAAACTACTAGCTCACATAGAGGATTATTTAACATGTTTACAGAAAGAGATCCAAGGCCTCTAAAATAGCACCATAGTAGAGATCATTATGTTAAGCGAAATACGCCTAATGCAGAAGACAAACATTTCATGTGTCTGCACTCATGGAAAGTCTGGATTTAAAAGTAGATGTGATACAAGTTTTCAACATCCTTGTATGCATAGATAGTCTCATAGGCGTAGGCTGAATGTTTTTCATACAGTGTTGGACAGATCATAGCCTCACTGTCATCCAAGACACTATGCTGCCTGTATTCTTCCTAAATTCCCCTCATGGATTCTTCTTCCTTCTAAGTTCAATGAATATTGCTATATAATAAGTTTTTACAGGTGATTGTGATCAGGTGGCCTTTATGAGCTATATGTCATATTTCTAATTGTTTTCCATAGGATTTTTATATCTAAATAACATTGTAAATGTACTTAAAAACATAAAAGATTAAGGATTGGTGTAGAGACACTAGAACCATGATCAAGACTGTGACCCAAATCAGCCCAGCACTGTATTTGTAAATAAATTTTATTGAAAGGTAGCCTTGTCTACAGATTCTATAATTGCACTAAATGGGCCAAATGCTCTCCCCTGTAAGGCCTGAAACATGTAACATGTGTGAGCCCTTACCAGATTAGATCACAGAGTTAAAAAAAAATTAAAAGGTAAATTAATAATCGCAGGGGCTGGGAGATGGCTCAGTCAGTGAAGTGTCACAGAAAGAAAGAGGGCCTGAGTTAGATGCTAAGAACCAACATTTTTAAAAGGTCAGGAATGGGCATGCAATTGTAATTCCAGTGCTGGGGAAGTGGAGACAGGAGGATTCCTGGAGCTCAATGATCAGCCAAGGGAGCCTAAATTGGCAAGTTCCAGGCCAAAGGGAAACCATGTTGTTTCCAAAACAAGTAGATGGGGTTTCTGCGGAGGGACAATGAGGTTGCCCTTGGACCTCCACACAGGAACTGATACTCATCAAAAGTCCTGCATCACTATAGATCAACTTAGAAAGAACCTTTGATCCCATAACCAAATGGATTGCTACACATCGATCATGTGGTAGAAATCCATTGTAGTGATCATACAATGTTTATACAGCCTGTACTCTCAGACTTGCTTGGTATCTGCAGCCTCAAGGTCCCAGCCAAACACTCAGGGTGTTACAAAATAAATGAAGAAACAGAGGAGGGAGGAAGGGAAGGAGGGAGAGAGGGATGAAAAGAACGTCTTAGCACCCTACAAAAAAAAACCTGGCTCTCTCTCTCTCTCTCTCTCTCTCTCTCTCTCTCTCTCTATCTCTGCTTGAAAATGAATAAATAAAATATTTAAAAAAAAAAAAAAGGCTGGAGAGATGGCTCAGCGGTTAAGGCACTTGCCTCCAGTGCCTAAGGCCCCCGGTTCAATTCCCCAGGACCCACATAAGCCAGACCCACAAGGTGATGGCTCTGGTGTGCTCTCTCTCTCTCTCTCTCTCTCTCTCTCTCTCTCTCTATCTATCTATCTATCTCTGCTTGAAAATGAATAAATAAAATATTTAAAAAAAAAAAAAAACCTGGCATTTACAAATTCAGAGATTTTATTTCCAGTAGAGGTATAATTCTGCCATGGGCTGGCATCCCAAAGAGCTCTGTGCATTAAACCTTCAAATCACTCACCTCATCCACAAAGACATGAGAAAATTAAATGAAATTTCACTTTTGCCCTGTCTTTAGGTTTATTTTACTTAATTTGTGGTGGTTTTCGTTTCATGATTCCAACGTGACATAATCATAAGACCGAGTCCTTAACAGCCACTCCTGCCTCCCTGCTGCCACACAGCCATCATGTAGACAAACTGGGCACTGTTTCTATGGCCCCCGGAGCTCCTTAGAGAGCTGTGGATTCAATGACTTGGTCTCATTTCAAATCTTATATTTAGTGTATCTTGACACGTTCCCATACTTAGGACCCAACGTGCCTCAAAGGACATGAGAGACCCTCCCCACTCTGAGCGCAGTCCTCATGGTGTTTGTTATGACCCCTTCCTGTCCCCATTACTGTGAACTCACACAATGACTGTCTGCTGCCTCAACCCTTTGTGGAGCCAATGTTGGTCAACTCTATGGCAGAACTGTCTCTGACATCCGCTCTGAAGGTAAAGAATAATCCCGGGACACTGTTCCCATCACAGCACGAGTATCCGGTTTCGAGGGTGGTTTGGAGTAATGTGAAAGAGATTTTACAGCAAAGGCCACAGTGTGGAAGGGACATTTAAGATGATACTAGGATGGCAAGAAAAACCTGCAGAGAGATCTGTGAGAAGGACACTTGCAGGAGGGTCTCCGAGGTTAGGCTGATGCCAACGTGATTCAGGGAGGTCAGGATCTCAGTGATGGAAGGGAGAGGACAGCTGAGAGGGAGGCAGGGCCACTTCCTGTGATATCTTGCAGATCAAGAGAAGAAGACTGAGACTGCTGTCTATGAGAAGGCTGATAACAGATTAGATACCATCCGACCACAGTACTATGGCTACTGTCATCATCACTCAGCCCTGCCAGCATCACACAGACAAACCCACACAAGAATCGGAGTTCCAACAAGGTAAGCAGTGGGCCAGATCAGGCTGTGGGCTGTGTGTGTGTGGGGGGGGGTGAGTGGGGAAATATGACCTTTTGAAAGGTCCTGATGGCTGCTATATGAATGTATGCAGCAGGACAGCAAGAAGTCTGGAGAAAATGGAGAAAGGAGGAAGATCCATGAATTTTCCGAGTTAAATTATCAGGGAAGAAGTTCTCTGAGGATGTATGGATGGCACCCAAGTTTTCCACTAGATCTTCTCAATTTATATGGTATTTCTGAAATGGGAGAGATGAAAGAAAGGCAAAAGTAGGGAACGATCCTAAACCTTCTTTGTGTGACTAAGTGCAGCCAGCACCTACGAGAAATGCCAACAGAGTTATGACTCGTAGATACAAGCAAGGTCTGGAACTCGGAAGTGGACAGACATGAGAAAGATTTGATAGTCTCTGTGGTAGTTTTGAATAAATATCCCCCAACAGAATTTATTATAATTGTGTTTATTAAATTGTTAATTGTCTCCAGGCTTCTGGCTGGAGGAAGTGTCACTTTGGCCTGACCTCCTGGGGTCATGACACCCTTTCTAAATTGGATGCAAAATCCTAGGGATACAAATGCAAAACAGCAGCCAGAACCCCAGGACTGGCAGTTTTGCATTTTGTGAATTACAGTGTTACAGTGTGCTTGCTTGAGGTACTGTAGTGGTGGGTTTTTCTCTCTCTGCTTGCTTCTGTGAAAGCCTTTTTCCTTAACTTCCCCTGGGTCTGTTACTTCAATAAATACTTTCCTCCCTAAAAGTGTGCCTGGTTTGGAGATTCATCCCAGCAATATGTGACTGACTACAACAGTCTCCCACATACAAATGGCAAGAAGATGGTTAGAATGTCCCTGTACAGATGGCATTTAATAGGGTGGTACATAGAATGTCAGGAGGGGAAGCATAAAATGAGAAGAGGTTTCCATGCCAATAAAAAAAAGACTCGTACAGCATTGAGCAGGAATGAGGGACTGAATTCCATTGTCTTCATAAGTAGGATGATTCTTCCTCTACAATTATCCACAACTCCTACAGCTCACGGAGGTATTTCGGAACAAATCCCCAAAATGAAATGGTTTACTTAATCCACCCGAGACCAGTAAGTCACTTCCCCTCACATATGCTTTTACAGGTCTCCAAATTAGAATACCGTTTCCAAAGATATAAATATGTTTATGCATTCCTTCTCCAGCCATCACAGACTGTGGTGTTGTCAGGTCCCTAGCCACCTCTGAAGACATTTTTCTGTGGTCTGCCTTGAAAGCTGCTCAGTTGGATGGATAACTCACATCCTTCGTGAACCAGTTGCTAAATGTTTGTTCTGGTTTGCTTCTATCCTCCAATAAACCAAATTTCTGCACATCAGACAAAAAAATAAGTTTGCAGAGGTGTGTGTGAGCAGGAGGTTTACTTCTGCCCCCCGGAGCCACAGACATAGTTACAGTAACACATTCTTTTATGAAACAAGAAGAGGGGGTGGGGTGGGCTGATTGCAGATGCTATGGATTCCAAACCAAAACAAAGGAAAAAAAAATAGATCGCAAGGCCTTACAAGAAAGTGCAAACAGAAAGGAACCCCCACAGAGTTCAAAGGGATGTGGGTTTTTGTGTATTTAATCTGACAAAAACAATATTTATGCCCCCGGAGCCCATGTGGTGTGCAAAGAAGCCCAGCGGCAGGCAAGTTTGTATCAGAAATGCACACCAGCACACATCTGTGTGATTCCTTCGTTCTTTTCTTGGAAAGCAGTGTTCAAAGAAACCTGCTGTGCAAACAGAACCCGAAGTAGATCAGACCCACTAGCGAAGATTGCCATGACAAGCAGCTTCATGGTGTGTTAGGAGAGCAATTACAAGTGGCCCTGCAAACAGCTTCGTTGGGCAGTAACAGAACTCCTTTCTTTGAGGGGCTCTATGATGTCACTTGCCTGTCTCTTTCAATTGCTGTCTCATGGACCCGACAGGACCTCCAGGCAGCTTTCTCAACGGAACAGTCCTGAAGAATGCAAGCAGAAGGCTACAAGATGCAGATACTCCCGAGCTTCTGCAAATCCATTCTCTCTCTCCTGAACCGATTCATTCACGCACAGCTCTGTGCGCTTCCTACCTGAAGGTCACATGCATGGCCAGATCTCCATCTCATTAATTACAACTCTTGGCAAGCCATTAAAAATCTCATTTCTTTTTACCATTCACCCTCCCTTTAACGGACTTTCCATAATTCTAATTCCATTTTTGATATACTATCCCTATTAAATTTAATGCTGTACAGAGATTTTAGAACTCCTGAGGTAAAGATGAATTCTGGACTGTCTACCAAAGGCCGAGTAGACCTTGCTCCAGACCATAAAAGGGAAAAGTGCAGAGCATTCTGTTTTCATGTGTAGAGGGAGAAGACTCTGCTTAATTCCATGTGGTCAGTATAATGACACAGTCCTTGCAGAAGGGTGACAATTAGCAAGAACTGTTCTCTCAAACACGATCAACCAAGCTGATGACTCCAGCCTGCATTTGTTATTTTTTTTCTCATACCAGTTATAAACATTTCTATTTTTTGCTCTTTTGAAAGTATAAACATCACTACATTAAAGATGTCTGGGTATAGCAGATCCTAAAAATACCTAGGTACTCTCTGGAGGTGATGAAACACTTCTCTTCAAATGCTAATTCTGTGAACAGGACCAGGGGCAAGAGAAGGCAGGAGGAACTGGTACCCAACACGATGTTCTTTAATTGGCAACATCAAGAAGAAAAGCCCCCGAGAGTATGTGTGCAACTTAGTTAGTCTAAGGGGACCTACACACCAATCCACTGCTCAGCGAGGAAGAGGCTGCCTTTCATGTTTACAAACAGAAGACTAAGGTTATTTTACTTCAACGTCACACATGGCCGCACCAATGGCTATTCATGGAGAAAGGCCTCATCTCGTTTTGAAGTGAAGTTTTGAAGCGGCATTGTTGGACGGGAAATGTGGCACCGAAGACACAGATCGTCCTGGGAGCAAGTGACAGCCAAACCCTTCTAACAGGCAGCCATGCACCTGCACTTGGACGCAGTCTGCTTCCCTCCACCCGCTCCTGATGCCTCACATGGCAGTGTTCGCAGGCGCCTTGGCCCTTGGCCACCTAACCCATGTGAAGCCACCTCAGCATTCTTAACATGAAACCTCGGCAGAGCTCCCCAAGGAGCGCATGTCCACCATCCAGGGCA
>PVHP010034663.1:0-18928 GCA_004024765.1 Zapus hudsonius
GTAGGAAGAGGATGATGTGTGAAAGAGAACCAGAGAGGAGAGAGAAGAGATAGGTAAGAGAAACACAAAGACAGAGACGGACAGGGAACAGGGCAGGGCCAAACTCATCCTTCTGAAATTTACCCACTTGGAGTAATGGCTCTACTTCAATGATAATGGCAGTAATCCATTCAGAAAGACAGCACTCTCCCTGACGAGGCACCTCTCATTAGACTCCACCTCCCACACTATTGCCTTAGGGATTAAGTTTCCAACAAATGTTTACTTGGAGACATAGAACTGACTGGTAGTCAGGAGGTATGGTCAGGAAATAGTAGTTTCTCCTAGACTTATACACCACTGCATTCTACCCTGACAAGAAAATTCCACAGGAGTTATCAAGGAGACATTTCCAGTATGACTTATAAACCATTATACCTTTTGCTTTTCCTGGAGTACCTTGTATCAAAGACCCTGGGCAACTTGTCTTTTAGAAACTTTGTAGTTCTTGTGAAGTGTTTACAGTGTCTGATGGCCCCACTGGAGAAATTACTGCACTAGACTGTAGATTAATCTTCTAAAGTGTACATATTGGGCAAAAAGGAAAAAAAAAACTCCTTTAGTTAACTTAATAACCTGATATTTAATGCAATTACTTTGCTCGTTTTTTATAACTTAAATTCTGTACACTGTTGGAAATGATTTTTTTTTTACCCTTGAACAACTTCAGCATAGCTTTCCTTGACATTCAGGAATTTAAACCATTTTCTAGTTAGGGCAAGCCATTTGAGCTTTTGTGTCTTTTTATAATTCAAAGCTGTTCAGCTTTGGCTTGTGGAGGGATACCCTGTAGCTCAGATTCTATGTTTAGTAAGTGCCTTTTATATTTGATCTGTGAGGAATTGATAGGGCCAGTTAGAGGTGATAAGGGATAAGAGAAAACCCTATGAAGAATAGAAATCTACTAATTGCTATTTTGAAATAGAAGAATTTCTTTGTTCTTTTTTTTCAAACAAGGAAATTCTATATTATAACCAATTAGGACATTTAGCTTTTAATTATTAGTATTGATAAATTCATTTTCTTAATATTTTTGTGATTGAACTGTCATTCTGTGGAATTCACCCCATAGTGGAAATGATTAGCATTCAAAAATAAATATAACAAGTGAAAACATCTATTCTTCCTCATTTGGATCTTATTTATTAAAAATACTTAAAAAGTATTTTCTTAAAGTTTTATTTGACAAAGATGAGCTATATAGAAGTAAAAAAAACCTTTTCTTAAGGCATTTACTAAATCATCTAGTATATGTTTTTGAATATATGCTTTATCATACATGCTTAGCTTAGGTGCATATAAGTAATTGTATAACATACATATGGTGCTTAGCATAGGTAATAAACATTACCTTCCATTATTATTATTGTTATTAAAATGTCCCAAAGGAGCTGCGTAGCCTGAGAAACAAGCCACGCTGTTGAAGGCTTGTGGTTGAGAGCTTCCTTTCACATGCCTCACATTAACAAGCACCATGTCTAAGGTTGTGTGACTTTTCCTGACCTAGCATGAACAAATGTCTACTGAGGGCCACGTAGGCAACTCTATTATTCACTTTCTTTGTTCTTGTGACAAAATGCCCAGCAAGAAGCAGCTGAAGGAAGGAAGGGTGGATTTTGGCTTACGGTTTGAGGGGATTCAGTCCATCATGGAGGGGAAGGCATGGGTGGAGGGGCAGGGCTATGAAGCTGATGTGACATGTCAATCTGATTCAGAAAGCAGGGAGGGAGGAGCTCGCTCTCAGCTCACTTTTCTCCTTTTTCTTCTGTCCTGTTCCCTAGCCTGTGGAATGGGGCTGCTTACAATTAGGGTGCATCTTCCCACCTCACTTAGCCTCACCTTGAAACTCCCTCACAGACAATTCTAGAGGTTTATTTCCAATTTTAAATTCTGTCCAGTTGACAATCAATTTTAACCATCACAGGGACCAACGACAAAGCAGAGGAATGGTTCCATCCAAGCCTAGCTTAGTGACACAGTGAGTTGTTAGGATTAATTACAGGTACATGGGTGATGATTTATAAATGACAGTTCCCCAAAGGACTTGAAGACACTTCTTTAGGTTAGACAGTTTGCTCTCTCCAGAGATTGTTACTACTTATATAACCTTGGGGAGGGGCATTATGAATCAGGTAAGCTTTAGAAGCTTTCAGCAATGTATAAATTTTGTTTGCTTCCTGAGTCTTATAAGTTTCATTTACTTTGTGAGATGTAAGGAGGCTCCCTCCAAGAAGGAATGTTTCCGTTCAATGCAAATAACTGCAGAAAACTCCGCCATACACACATCATACGTGTCAAGAACAGAGTCTAACTAAAGTGCTTTATTGGTAGAGAGAATAGCTGAGATTTGGGATGAAAGAAGGAATGAATGGTTAACATGCTTTTACAAAACTTGCAACAATTCCTGACTGCTCACTTCGTTATCAAGAATTCAACTATATGTTCTCCAGTCTTCATAGTCACCTGGGTTTTGAGTTTTGTTATGTTTTGAGTTCTTTAAGAATTGTAAAATATTCACTCTCTTGCTTCTGTCTTGCTCTTCCTGCTGTCCCCTTTTAATTTTAATTTAATCTCACAAAGGCAGCATAGCCCTTTCATACTTTCTTCCATTTAATTTTAGTGCTGAGGATCAAACCCAGGGCTTTGCAAACAAGGCAAATGCTCTATCCCTGAGCTACAGCCCATCCTGGCAGGACATATCTTAGCTGTATCTGTCCTACCACCTTTGGGCTTGGAATTGCCTTGTTCTTCAGATAACTTGACAGCTGCTCCTCTTCCATTTGATACGAATTATGCTACAGGGTGTGGGGAATGGTTAGAATATAGAGTCCCCCCAATAAAAGTTTTAATGCACCCCAAGTTTAAAGAGTATCCGAGCTCTTGTCTATAAAGTTAAAGAATTAAAATCATAGACAACAAGATAGTAAGGTATATGGGAGACTTTATTATTTAAGGGAACATGGGGAGTTACAGAGTTCTCCAGCCACTAGTGTGGGGAAAACACGTGTCGGAGAGTTTAACAAAACTTATATTGTTTAGCTAAATAAGCAGAAACAGAAAAGATAACAGGGAGCTCCCATCATGAGAAGGAGAGGTTCGTGAGGGAAAAAGTCTGGAGCCTGTCTCCACCCCAGCCATTAGCTGGGATGGGGGAAGGCCTTACCTTCCTGGAAATTCAGAGATCCTTCTGCAGCCCAGCCATGTGGGGAAAGAGAGGCCGGCTTCCTCTAGGGAAGTCAATTTAAATTCTCTCCAGGTGAGTCAGAGAGATAGCTAATTGGTTCATATTTGACCAATCAGCCCCTAGGTTGTAGCTCTAGCTAGATACCTCCCACTCAAGGCAGGGGGCTGCCTCTGCAGACAGTCTGACTGTCACACATTGGGTTCTCAGACCTTCTTCTCCTTGCAGGCCACTGATTACTTCAGGTATGACTAGGAACTCGAAGCTCTGGCTCTTCATTCAGAAACACATAAGTTCCTTTTCTTCCTCCTTTACAACACAGTTCTTAGTCTTGAATTGTTGTATTGGTCTGTGCTAATTAGCTGCCTTTTACTCAAATCCACCATCAGAAGAGAACTCTGAAACTCTAGGTTGAACCCTCTACTGTGTGTGTGTATGTGTGTGTGTGGGTCTTTCCATTTCAAGTTCACCCAATTTAATGGTGAGTTTTTAGAGTGAAATCCATACCCTTTGATCTAAAATATCTCAATCAATAAGTGGTTTCTTACCTTGTTGATTCCACCTTTTAGGCATGCTTGTGTGTGTGTGTGTGTGTGTGTGTGTGTGTGTGTGTGTGTGTGTATGAGGAAGTACTTGTATATGTGTATACATATTTGTATGTGTGTGAGTGTACATGCATTGTATGTTCAGGCATGTGGAGGCCTAAGGACAATCTTAGGTGTCATCCTTTGTGACAGGGTCTCTCATTGGTTTGAATCTCACCAATAAGAGTAGACTGGATGGCCAGCAAATCACTGGGATCTTCTTGTCTGGAATTCCCCTGGATTTCACCGTCTTTCGCCATGGGATCTGACACTCAGGGCTGATTCCTTCTGGAATTATGCATTGGAAAGTATGGGACTCCCAATTTCCAGGCTGGAACACCCCAGGTTTCTTTTATAAATCTCTGCATTTAGCTTGGTTTTCCCCAACCCCTGTGCAGAATCCTGAAGGTGCCAATGACAGATCCACCAATATTATGATCAAAGTGACATAGTCGTCATCACTCCACAGCCAGTCCTGTGAGAATAAGATGGAAACAGAATAGATACTCTGGGAGGAAAGAACCATCAGACATGTCTGTGAACATCTTTCCTTATGTCACTGACCTGCAGAACTGGCCCGGAAACATCATTGTTCAGAAAAGGGAAATTTGTATATACAACATCTCCTCATCTTTCATCTTCAAAAATGATTTATTTTTATTCCCAAAATATCCTTCAATTTACTTATACTAAGGGGCCTGCATCTTTGGCAGATTTCCTCTGGCTGCATTAGTTGAAACCCTTTCTGAACACCTCTCCTCATCTGCCACTCCTGTTCCTACTCACGGCGTCTGAGAGATGATCTCTGGAAATGAATGGAGGGATCTCTCAGGAATAACTAAAAATTTTTTTAGAAAAGATAGCCTTTTCCAACCTCTTATCATTTTCCTATGAGTGCTCTGCAACCAGAAACAGCTGGTGGAAATCTTTCTTCTTATGTTTGCCCTTCAACGATGGACAGCATTTTGTTGGCACAGTAGCATAGGGGTGTTTTCCTTGCATGAAAGGGTCCCATCTTTAACATACAGAGCAGATGAGTCTGTAGAAATGTGAACACAGCGTAAGAGGATGGCACGTTGCGTCGTGAATGATGACAGTGTATTTAATTGAGAAAAGCATCCTTGTGTAGAAGCCAAGAGCCTTTCTGTGGCTGTTCCTAACGGTTTCCTCCAGGCCTCATCCGGCCAGTCCATCATCAGGTGAGTGTATCCTGGGCCTATTGCCAGTTCTTGGATGGTTGAACCACTTGCCTGGGCTCTGGATGCTCTCCTCACACTGCTCTCCCGACAGAATGGGCTTTGAAGTGACTCACACAGAAAACTGTTACCTCATTTTATCGAATTCCATTGTGTGGGCTGAAGGTTGAGTTGAGCTGGGAGGATGCGAAGTAAGATCAGAGATGAGGCCACTAATTGACAATCTCAATTATGAAATGACACATGAGGACATTCGAGGTCTCTAAAAGGAAGGTAAGGTGAGGGCTTTGCCCTCTCTGCCACAGAGTACTTGTGAGTCACATGCTGAGCGAGGGCAGGCACGGTGAGTCCAAGGGGGCTGAGGCTATGATGTAGAGGTGTTCTGAGAGCAAGCTGCAGTGGGATCTCATGTGGTCATCGTTCACACTGCATGATATGAAACCCTGTCTACCTGCCTATATTTCTTCAGGTGCCCATTTCACAGAAAGGTAGGATGACCTTGTTTTTGCTAAATGAAGGCAATGACCTGGAGGATTCCCTTTACTGAATGTCTGTCCTGATGCTGGACACATGTCAGCTGGAATCTTCCCATCCCTTATGGGTTAGGTTCAGCTCAGACTCTACTCTGTGCTAACTGTAGATCTCTAGGTTTCCGTGTTTGCGTGTGCGGCCTTAAGTCCTGCTTCTTTTGCACTCTGAGCTGATGCGCAATTCCTTTCCACCAGTCTTCAGATGTGATTAACATGAACTTGGTGCTGGACATGCTCTTTTGTTCATTTTAAGAAAATATATTTATTTATTTGTTTATTCATTCATTTATTTGTTTCTTTATTTATTTGCAAGCAGAGATAGAGAGAAGAGAGAGAGCATGGTTATTCCAGGGCCAACAGCCACTGCAAAGGAATTCCAGATGCATGTACCACTGTGCATCTGGCTTTATTTGAGTACTGGGGAATCAAATTTGGTCATTAGGCTTTGCAGGCAAGTACCTTAACTACTGAGCCATCTCTCTAGACCAATGGTTCTGTATATTGGAGATTGCAGCAGTTATTTTCTTGCTGGGACAAAACACCTGGCCCAATGCAGCTTATAAAAGAGAAAAGTTTATTATTTCTTATCAAAGTTTATTGCTTATCATTTTGAGGGGAAGTTTCATCATGACAGGGAAAGCATGGCAAGGGCAGATGACCAAGAGTCATTTTCCCACACAGCAGGGAAGGAGAGGGAGTGAGCTCTGAGTGGGGCAAGCAGGACTGGGGCTGGGGCACTAATACCCTAAGGCCTGCCAAAGTGACAGACTTCCTCCAGCAAGGCTCCACCTTCCAAAGGTTCCACCATCTGGGATTAACCATGAGGCTATATTCAAACCACCATGGAGCTATAATGATGACCAAAGGTATTCAAGATACCTGCTCTCAAGGAGTTTATGTTTTAGTGAAGGAACAGTAAATATGTATTTAAGATAACTTCAAGGTCTAAAAGATCTGTAGAGGAATTACACTAATGCCAGAGATGAAAGATGGCCAACCAAGGGTTGATATATATATATATATATATGTATATATATATATATATATATATATATATATATATGCTGATAATATTGACATTTCAGCTGGCAACTGAGGAATCAATCAGTTTCCCTCATCAGCGATTCAGGATTTTGGAGCCAGACACATGTCCCAGTTCCAAAAGCAGTGGTAGTGACACATTGTGGGCAGAAAGGGGTGGAGAATGAGCAAATACAGAGACCCTTGGGTGAGGAAGTTCCTTGTATATGAGTTCAAGTACTTTTCCCAAAGCCAGTGTGGGTTTATGGGTGAGGAGAGACTGAAATAGGAGGCTTAGAAAGATAGACAGGACCTAGATCAAGGAGTGTTCAAAAGCTACAGGGAAAGTATTAACAGTTTTATCCCATCTATATGAAGAAATGTCATAATAAACATGAGTCAATATGATTAGCCTTTTAAAATTTTATTTTATTTTACATGTTCATACATATATGTTGCATTTTGCTCAAATGCAATCCACATGATCATCCATTATCACCACTGTTCTACTGTACTACTTCCCATCACTTATCAGTGGCTACATTACAAAAGAGAACAACTCCCTTCTCCCTGACCACCTTTTACTATCATTAGTTACCTAAGGGAAGAGAGTGCCCTCCAAATTCCCTTACTTATCCATAACAGAATGTTGACTAGCCCCATCATGTGCAGGTATTGTGCAGGTAACCACAGCTGGTTTTCATACATAAGTATAATAGCCTATCATGTCCAAGTGCCAGAGTTCCACAGCACCCCTCCCCATCCTCCAGTTCTTACATTCTTTCTATCCTGTCTTCTCTGAACCCTGGAGGGGTTGCTACATGGGAGACTGGCCAAGCACTAATCAACACTTGACTAGTTAGGATTCTCTCTGTTTTCTCCCAGTACCAGGAGTGGGGTTGCTTTTTTGACCAGGGCCGATACAGAACTGATCTATGGATATAAAGCTGAATATTTAGGAGTTAGTTTGACAACACATTTGTTTATCAATACAACAATTAGTAGGGTCTTTCCTAAGACCTATAGTCTTCTTTGTCATGAGATTTTTGACATGGTTTTCACTACTATGCATGAATTCTGTCCTGTGGAGTGGGCCTCAAGTCTAATCAGTCATGCCATTATTGCACCAAAGGGCATGTCTTGTCTGGTGGATCAGTATTGTATTTCCCCTGGGTGATATTAACTTCTTTTTTGGCACTATGAGAACTAGCCAACAGGAGGGAGGCTTTTGCCTCAGCTTTGGTTTGATTTCTCTATGTCCTGCAATAGTATAGGTGGTTGTCAGGCACTGTCCTAGCTTTCTGGTTAAATAACAGCAGCTTGTACATTCAAAAGATCCCTTAGAGGGTTATTTGGAAAAAAAGAAGTATAGGGGCTATGGTCAAAGCCAGGAGACTAGTTAGGAGGCTACCAAAGTTGAGCAGGCAGAAAACTGGGTCAAGGACTAAGAGGCCATGAAACTATCTTCTTGATACCTTGGGGAAAAGATATTCAAAGTAAGATGGACCAGAGTAGCACATTAAGTCAATTTAACCTATCACAGCCTCGTTGCTTGTACCATGTCATGGATGGGAACTTCTCTCTTTCTGTTTCTACTGTGGGTCATCAATGGTAGATGCTTCATACCATAACATGGGCTATAGCAGACTGTCTTCATGCCCTACCAGTGTTCACCACTGCTGCCTGTCCTCTATGATCTGCCTGAATCCTGTGACCACCTGCATGGGGATTTTTTTCTGGCTACACAAGGTCAGCCATGCAGGATGGTTCCATGTGTTTGGGTATTAAGAAACCCTGGGGTGGGAGGGCAGTGGAGAGATGACTGTATTAGTCAGGGTTCTCTAGAGGAAACAGAGTTGATAGAATGGAATATAATAAAAGGGAATTTATTGGGGTAGCTTATGACAGTCCAACAATAGCAGTCTGTAGGCCCACAGCTGAAGGAACCAGTAGCTGTTCAGTCCACATGGCTGGATGTCTTCGCAGTCCCAATCCAGCCCAGAAGGCCTGATGGTTTCCTGGGGAGCTGTGGCTGACAGTCCACGATGTGAGGCCGAGGAAACTGGGTTCCAATGTCCAGGAAGGCTAGGAGAATAGGATGCGAGCGCAAGTCACGAACAAGCACCAGCAGCCGGGGGAGGAAGGAAGAGCGTCTCCTTCCCCTTAAGCTTCCTTATATTATTAGTCTCCTTCTGGAAGGCTCACCCACTGAGGGAAAGGGCTCACTCTGGAGAAGGGAACTTCTCCCTTCTCCACACTCAGAAACCCGCCCAAGATTACT
Source organism: Zapus hudsonius (assembly GCA_004024765.1). Classification (NCBI taxonomy): domain Eukaryota; kingdom Metazoa; phylum Chordata; class Mammalia; order Rodentia; family Dipodidae; genus Zapus; species Zapus hudsonius. The sequence continues at coordinate 8,832 of PVHP010034663.1, forward strand.
ATGGATTTGACAAATTTAACCATCACAAGTCTTCTCAAAAATCCCAAAAGGAATTTTCCAATCCTTCCTACAGGCAAGCTCAGAGACCCACCCAAGAATATTATGGATTATTACATTGGTCAAGTTGACAAATAAACTTAACCATCACAATGACTCAGCAGTTAAAGTGCTTGTGCAAAGCCTCATGACAAGAATACAATTCCCCAGTATCCATGTAAATCCAGATACACTGTGGAGCATGTGTCTGGAGTTTGTTTCCAATGGCTGGATGCCCTGGTACACCCATACTCACTCTCTCTCTCTCTCTCTCTCTCTCTCTCTCTCTCTCTCTCTCTCTGTTTGAAAATAAATAAATAGCAATTTTTTTTAAAAAAGAACCCCTAGGGGCCACCTCTTCACTGATGACTGATGGTGGTCAGTAGTTGGTTGCTGAATAGCTCGTTTTTTGGATGGGACAGTTCTGAGACATGCTCTTCACCATGGTCCAGGGTGTATATGAGGAATTCAGCCCCAGTTGCCTACAGAACTAATGCCATTACTGCTCTTGGTGATGCCTGCCTTCCCTTCTGTCTCACTTCCCTGTTCTCTTACTGGTGCAACCCCTATGAAAATGGTTTGGACCTAGATCCTCATCTCAGGGTTTACATCTGGAGAAGTGCAAATAAGATGCAATTATTCTTTTTTACCAAGGAGCATCTTAACATACAAAACGTTTAAATGATTTCCCCATGATCACACAGCTAATCAAGGTGGGAGCCTATGGGTCCATGGATTACTTGGGAGGGGGTCATTGAATATTGACCCCTGTTTATCCACGGAACTGGGTGGGCAGAGTCTTGGAACAGCATGAGCATGATGGGTGTAGACACCTGGGAGACAGTTGCAGTGAAAAGCTCGTTTATTAGATTGGGGAGGGTGCTTTGATGCAGAAAAAAGAATGAGAGGAGGATTGGTGGGGTTAGGGTGGCCTGTGGATATCTCATGAAAGGATCGACAGGGGCCAGCTCTATAGATAAGCTAAAAAGACTTTCTCATTGCCTGGGCATTGTTATTACTTTATAGCTGAATTATGTGATCTCCAGTAAACTCAGGCCTTGAAATGCCTGGGCTTATCAGTGTTTTCTGGGGCCCACCAGGTGGCTGGAGGTTGGGGAGGGAAGGAGTCAGCCGAACTCCTGCTCGTCTTAGGATGTGATTATTTGGGTTCCAGGCCAGTCTCAACTTCCCTTCAACCCTCTGTCCTCCATGCCTCTCAGCAGGGTCCCACAAGAGTCAGATTTTGAGTCATAGGTAGTCTGGATCTGTGATCTGTGCATTTCATGACATTTCATGACTGTATCATAACCCTGTGCTGCCCAGTAGAGCAGCCATGAGCCATGTGTCTCAACTTTTAGATTTATTAAAACTGAATGAAGTAAACACTTCAACTCTTCAGATGCACTAGCTATATATATTACTAGGGCAAAGAACTCTTGTTAAGTCCATCTCAGTGATACAAGCAATGGAGAGGTAGGCATTTGTTTTCTTATGGATTTCTTTCTTTTTTTTTTTTTGAGGTAGGGTCTCACTCTAGCCCAGGCTGACCTGGAATTCACTATGTAGTCTCAGGCTGGCCTTAAACTCATGGTGATCCTCCTACCTCTGCCTCCGGAGTGCTGGGATTAAAGGTGTGCGCCACCACGCCTAGCTTTCTTATGGATTTCTAGTGTCTAGAACAATGCTCTGCACATAGTAGGTCATCAATAAATCGAATGAAGGAAACTTCCTGCTATGGGCAATTTCTTCTAGGGAAGTTGTTAAGAAGTTGATATATATATATGTATACATACATATATACATACATGTATATATACAATATTCAAGAGCCACACATGGCTAGAGGCTACTGGATTGGGTGTAGAACATGTCTCTTGCTGTGGATGGTTCTATTGTACAACACTATTATGAAAGATGCTCTTTTAAATTTATAGTCTATATCAGTCTTCTTTGTGTACATGCACGTGTGTGTGTGCACAAACACACTTGTATGTATGTGGGTGCATGTGTGTCTGTGGTACACATGTGACGTGTGTGCATATATATGCATGTGGAAGCCAAAAGACAACCTCAGGAGTTTAGGTACTATCCACCTTCATTTTAAGACTGTGTCTCTCATAGGCCTAGAGCTCACATGACCAGCAAGTCCCATAGGTCTGCCCATCTCTGTCTCTACCTTCCACTTTGTACCATCATGCTTGGCTATTTTCCATTTGTCTTGACTATTTCTGGGATGAATCTCAGGTCCTTATGTGTGTGCACTTAAGCACTTTATCAAATGAGCCATCTTCCCCCGCCCTCAAATTTCTTTAACATCATAGAAAGATTGAAAAAAAAATCATAGAAACACTCGTCTATCTAGAACTCTCCTTCCTATAGGTTACAGCTACGGACTACACAAGATAGGAAAATGGCCTTTGAGTGGCTGTCTCCTGTCAGTGCATTAGTTTCGTAGACTCAGTCATAGATCAGCAGTGCCTTCCTTTAACCCTCTTTACTTCTGCAGTGCTCCAATCACTTCTGCTGCACATAATTCCATCGTTTTCCTGATGGCATTAGTTAGAAGGTGAAAATCCATCTAGACTAAAATCAGGGCTAGAAGGCAGATGCAGTGACAGTGGCTAGAAGAAACCATCAACTTGAAAACATGACCTTGAGGTTCTGTGAGGAAGGAAATGAACAGCTGAGAATGGAGGACCGGGAGCCCCACAACACAACATTTGGGGGTCAAGAGTGTGGACATAAACATCCTGGCTCATTTGTTCCTTACCCGGGACACAGCACACTATGACTGATGTTCCTTTGGTGGTGGCAGTGAGTCATCCAGAGAAGATTAAGAAGAACCTGTCCTGCATTTTAAGAGGGTTTCCATCCACGAATGTCTTTTGAAAAGTGTGTTTTCCATTATGTTTCTGTTACCTGGGAATTTACCTTAGCCAAGTGCTCATTGTCTGAGAACATGAATTGAAGGAGATTTTTCTCCAATTAGTATTACAGGAAAGTTTTAAGGACTTGTATCTCTACCTCCTTTGCCGAGTGGAACAATGCTGGCAGGTACAGAGAGGGAAGGAGTCAGTTTGGGTCCTGTCTGTCTGAGCCAAAAGAGAATTATAATTATCTCAGAAGAACCATCCTGAGTAATTCCTGACGTCACTCGCTGAGACTGCCCACCTCTCAGAGTGACCAGCTTGGGCCTGGGCCAACATTCTTTGCTCATTCTTTGGCAGACATAAACAAATCTAAAAATATTCTCTAGAAGGAACTTGTGTTGGTTTGATGCTGGCAGCCCTTTTCCCTGGTCCTGAGGAAAGCAGCATCTAGGCAGGTGCTTTTGATGAGTATTGGGGTTGGTTAAGTTAAGGTAGACTGAGTAGGGACTGAATTACATTTAAGGCTCTGGGAAGCCCGGATCTCCTACTGCTGGGCCAGCTGTGTCAAGAAGTGTATTTCTGCTGTAAGAATGCTAGTGCATTAAGGAAAGACATTGAGAAGCTAGGACCCCCCCAAAAGTCAAAGTCTTGAGCCACAGGTTACCGCTGGTGGCAGCATTACAGAATGCGTTGAAAGAAGTAATAACTGCAAGCCTTTCAAGTGGGTAGTATTTTTTCTAATTTCTCTTCTAGTCTCAGAATTCACTGAAGGATTACCATAATGAATGGTAGCTTTTCAACTCCCTTCCTTCCTCACAAATATATTATCCATCTCAACCTCCACCCTGCTGCTCCATACAAGAGATTCGAGGGCTCCTTTTAGGTTAATCAAGAAACCAGAAGAGGAGACCTATAGCCACTGCTAGTTTGGGGCTCTCCTGAGTGACATAGCAAAAATCACTTACAATCCAATCCCTCTTGACTGCAGCCACATCCAGGCAACTCGGCCCCCCTCACTGCTTAGCACTGTGTTGCTTCCCTGGTAAAGTAAATCAGCAACCAAGGAGGACGAGGGGCAGAAAGCACACTCACCTGGATTAAGGAAAGAAAAGAACAATTAACTGATTTCCAGGAGCCTTAGGGACCTAGGAGATGCCTTGCCCATAAAAGTAAGAGGCCAGAAGAAGTGATGTTTAGAGAATAAAGGTTCTTGAACATTAAAACTATTATTAACAGGATTTTAAAAATATAAATTTGAACAACAGAAACACCGTAGAGGAAAGAAAGAGACCGAGGAGGAAGAGAAGCAAGAGCAGGGGTTATGAAAGAACGTCGAAAAATCTCACAAAGGACTTGAAATCCAGATGACAAGCATCTCCTGTGGCCTGGGAACAATCCTCATGTAGGCACATCGCTGTGACATTTCAGAACACTAGTGACAGGAGAGACAGAGATCCTATAAGCATAGCCTAAAGAGAGAAGCAGCCACTCTGGAATTTGAAGACAGTGGAGAATATCTTCTAAATTTACATGGAAATTATTTCCAGCCTAGAATTCTTCCCAGGAAACCCACCAATCACACATCCATCATGGTGGTCGTGCTCAATCAGTGAGGAGAAGACAGGAAGGACCCAGGGAAAGGAATAAGCACGGGGTAGGCAGACAGAAAACTTGGCGAAGCAAAGAGGAAATGGCCAACTTAGCAGAAATGTGCAAAGAAATGCAATCAAGCTCCGCTGTCTGGCTCACTTAGGACTACTCGTGTTTCCGGAGAATGCCCATTTGGCAAATGTGGAGAGCTAGGATTAGGTAGAATACATTTTATTAGGGGGAAGGACTCTCGTTAAGTCCATCTCAGTGATACATCGGAGAGGTAGGCATTTCTTTTCTGATGGATTTCTAGTGTCTAGAACAATGCTCTGCACATAGTAGGTCATCAATAAATCGAATGAAGGAAACTTCCTGCTATGGGCAATTTCTTCTAGGGCATTTGCTAAGAAAACAGCTAGTTATGATACCTTTTTAAAACTTCAAAAGTGTGAGTGCATGAGACCTCTTTCTTTTTAAAAATTTCCAGACAACCCTTTTCAAAGTTTAAAAGTAATGACAAGTAAAATATTTTTAAGCTCAGCAGGCAGCAGAATCTTTACGAGATTATGTAAAGGCCCAAATATGTTCCTAGGAATTAGTGGCAGGTAAATCCTTATGCTAGTTGGGTTGATGAGAGATGGCTGGAAGCTCAGATCAGTTCCAGGGAAATCAAGATGCGATTTTCTCCATTTGGAAAGCAAATTACCTTGCTGACTTTTCTTCTCATTCCTTTCCTAATATAATTCGAGGATGGGCTGGGAAAATTGTCTTGTTTTGCTTTTCAAGCTGGGCGACTCTCCTGAAGAGAAGCCGTCACTGGCACTAGATACCAAACAGTTTTCACCAGGATACTGATCCCTCTGATTAGATAAAAAGAGGGGTGTCTTTGAGTCAGCTGGTTCTCACCTAATAGTTCTAAATTCACTCTACAGCCATATTCAATTTGGCCATAGATGTATTGTCTGATTTTTTTAGACAAATAGTATCTTAGAGCTGTCCATCCATCCATCCATCCAACCACCCACCCACCCACTGCCTCATTCTTTCTGACTTCACAGCATCTGTTGTGGTCCTACTATGCACCATTCACTGACTTAAAACACTCAAGGAGGAACAACCTAGGTCAAATAATTCAGGTTCTGGGAGCTGAAAGAACAGGCCCCATGGAGGGTGCAGCTTCTATAAAGGCTACAAGCACATCGCTGACCTCTGACAAGAAGAGTAGGCTCAGCTGGTTAAGCCAGATGTGCTGGTGGCCTTTATACAAGCTGTTCCCTCCTCTGCCCCAGTTAGAAGCTCTGTGTGGAGCTGTGGGCGCCTGGCTTGCTGGGGGAGTTTGGCAGATTGTCCATCTCTGTACTTCTGACAAGTCCTCATGCCTGTGGAGACCTTACAGACTTCCTTCCTCTTTTCTGATCTTGAAGGTTCAAAGCCCCTTCAAATGAGTATTTGGGGTTACTCGGGAGGCCAGGCACCAATCGGGACTTCTCTGCTCCCCACCAGCTTTGTGGGCTCTGCCTGAAGCCACTGAGGGATGACTGGGTGAGAACTGGGGTCTTCAGGGTGTGAGGCTTTCTGGATCTTTACTCCTGGCTACTCCACCCTCTCCGTGTCATGGTGTCCCAGAGCCCTGTTGAGGACAGTGCTGCCTGGAGCTACTGCTACCAGTTCTGCCAAACCCCCAAACACAATGGCGGTAATGAAGGGGGGCAGAGGCCTCAGGCAGGTAATGCCTCACCAAAGCCAGAATCAGGAATGTCTTCCTATTGCTTGCAGGGCTGTGGTAGAAAGCCCACATATAAAGACCTCTTGGGCATCTGGCTGCTCCTGCCCCTGCCTGGCGCTGGGAGCTAGACTTCCCCAAGGATCTGCAAGTTCAGGCTGGTACAATTAATCAAAGGACTCCGGGCAAGCCTGGAGCCCTTGGAGTGGGTGGCGCTCCTATTCTCACCATTCCTACCCTCACTCTCTCCAGGTCCTTTAGGGCACAGCTGGGTCGCGCTTAGGAACAGGGAAGTGGGCAGCGTGGACTCCAAGACTTGGGCTTTACTTAGGGGGAAAAAAAGGGAGACACTGAGTTCACCTGTGTGACTGTGCATTTGCGGGGTGCTTGCTTGGTGAAGGAGGAGGGAAATGCTGTGAGGATAAAACGCACCCAATCTGCTAGAGCAGAACCCTGGGGTGGCTTTCAGGTCTGATCGCTGTTGCTTGGAATTCCTGCCCACAGTATTCTGCTAGTGGCTAGAGGCGGCCAGGGAGTGTCCTTAAATGCAACATGCAGAGGCGTAGGGGAGGGAGGAGGGGATTCCGGGTAAGCTAGAGCTCGATGTCCACCTGCCCAGCGGGCTTCAAAGTCCGCTGCGGGTCCCCTGGGCTGCGGGGCTGGGGTGCGCAGGAACCCAGGGGCGCTCAGCTCCCAGGCGCTGCAGTGAAGCCGGGGCGACCTGGGCACAAGCCAGATGCAGCCTCGCTTGGCAAACCCGCCAGAATGGCAGGGTCGCTGGGTTAACCAAGTCTGGCGCCGCTGTTCAGGGTCCTGGGTCGGGATGGAGGGTGCGAAGACCACGGTGGAGTATTTGGAGATAAGGAGAGGCGCGGGAGGAGGGCGAAGATCGCTCCTGGCAGGCGGTGCCAGCTTAACCCTCTCCGCAATCGTGCTTGAATCTTCCCATCTCAGAGGAGCCTTGGGAGTGAGACAATGCTCTTTGAGGGTCCTGGGCGCTAGGGAGTGGCCTTGGGGGACAAGCAGCCCAGGAGCACCCCGATGGTTCTAAGGAGCAGACACTCATTTTTCTTGGCTGTTTCTCTGGAAGTCCCTGCAGAGCCCAGGACTAGGCTCAGCCTCCCCCAGCCTTGCAGGGCTCTGGCGGCAAAGAGGTGACTCAAAACTTTCCCCAACTTGCCCCCATTTTCTGGAGGAGTCCCACTCTCCAGTCCCCCCATCCACTGCCCCGCCCCCCAGATTCTTAACCATGACCTCAAGGCAAAAGACGGCTGGAGCCCAGGGTCCCCGCCCTTGAGCACCAGCAGCTAGAGCTATGACGCCATTCGGACTCGGTCGGAGCTCTGATTGGTTGGTCCTGGTCACTTTGGATTGGAGGAGAGAGCTGGCAGGGACCCTCCTCCAATGTCACTGGAATAAGAAGAGTCCAGGACCGGAGGACAAGGCGTCCACTGCAGCGCTGGGTTCTCGGGTGGAGCCGCTGCTCGAGCTGTCCTGACACCAGAGACACCAGGTGAGGAATTTCCCCTTCTGCTCACTCACCTGTTTCTCCATTAGCTTGTCTTTTCCTTCCTTCCTTCCTTCCTTCCTTCCTTCCTTCCTTCCTTCCTTCCTTCCTTCCTTCCTTCCTTCCTTCCTTCCTTCCCTCTTTCCTTCCTTCCTTCTTTCCCTCCCTCCTTCCCTCCCTCCCTTCCCTCCATTCTTTCCTTTTCCTTTTCGGTCCAGGCTGGCCTTGAACTCCCAACTATCCTCCTGCCTCAGCCTCCCGAGTGTTGGGATTATGGCGGGAGCCACCGCCCAGCTCTACCTTGCTTTCTTCCCAAGCCATCCATTCCATCTCTTCATGGCCACTTCCCCTGCTTACATCCGATTGGTCTGGCAGGGAGGGCGTTCCTAATATTCTCCACCTAGGTGTGTCTGCAGCTTGGAGTTTCGGAGTTGCTTTGAGTGGCTGTGCAAGCAGAGCCCTCTCCAAGTCGAGGCTGGGAGTGCCTGGCACAGTGTTCACCCCCGAGGGTCACGTTGGATCCTAGACTGAGATGCCTAAGACCCCCAGAAGACCCCAGTGGGAGAGCCCCCTCCCCTTTCTGAGCTGCTGTTCCGGATCACCTGTAACTGACACCTTAAAAACCTCCCAAATGCTCAGGCTGGAGTTAGCTTTCTGTTCCCATCTACTTTCCCAGGTTCCAGGGGCTACGTCCCACAGAAAAGGTGGTCCTAAAAACGTCACTGAGAAGACAGCAATAGGACTGCACATCTACATCAGGGGAGGTCTGGGTTGCTCTTGGTTTCTGCACAGACCAGTGCAAGGTCTCTCTCTCTCTCTCTCTCTCTCTCTCTCTCTCTCTCTCTCTCTCTCTCTCTCTCTCTCTCTCTTTGTCAGTGGGCTCTTGGTACCTGTGGCTTCTCCCTGCCCTCCCACAGAACAGAAAATCCAAACCCAACCCAACCCTCCCCCACCGGTTTCCACTTTACCAAGTTACTCACAATGTTGTCTTTTGAGATGCGCAGCAGCCCTTTCGGGAAACAAAGACACCAAGGCTACCTGTCACCAGGCAGTTGTGGCAGAGAAAGGAGTCGAACCCAGGACTCATTCATTTTCCCCTTTACAGAGAGACATCATGGGCTTCCTGAAGTTCTCCCCCTTCCTGGCTCTCAGCATGTTGGTCCTATGCCAGGTGGGCAGCCTCCAGGCCGCACCTTTCAGGTAAGTTGGCCTGAGATTTCTCTTCCTATCCTTCCTGCTGTCCCTGGGATCAGACAGCTCTGTAGCTCCGGACTCCCACTTTGCTTTTAGTGAATCAGAGTCCTGCCGTGGATCCTGTCCCCATGACTTCATTGGGAAGCAGAGCAGCCACAACCCAAGGGGAAGCAGGAACCAAGAAGCCTGGGAAGGAGGCTGGACCTGCAGTCAGAGCCTGCACTGAGTTTGCTTCCCCTCCACAGGTCAGCCTTGGAGAGCAATCAGGACCAGGCCACCTTCAGTGAGGAGGAGGCACGCCTCCTGCTGGCAGCACTGGTACAGGACTACATGCGGACCAAGGTCAAGGAGCTGGAGCTCCAGCTGCAGGAGGAGGAGCAGGAGGCTGAGGGCTCCAGGTAGGGCCCTCTCCCCGCACAGGCTTATCCAGGAGGACCTGTCCTAGAGAGGTAGCAAGACACACTGGGCGGCAGTCCAGCAGGCTGACCTTGGTCACCAGGGTCTGGGCTCAGCTGTCCCGAGCCTCCATGGAAGACAGACATCCTGGTGTGACTTGGGTACTGTGGTTAGACATATTAAAAAGAATCATTTCTGAAAATTACTGGGACAGGACAGGAGGAGATGTGGGGTTAGTCTTGCAGTGCAGAGACATCCCAGCACTGGATGAATTAGAAGCCTGGGGGATGTGTTCTATCTCAGAAGGTTTTAGAAATCGCACCTGCAAGAAGCCTTTATTTCACATATGCAAGGTGATGTGAAACCTTTATAGGGGAAGGGGAAAGGAAGGGCAGAGATAGGTAGAGCAGTGTCTGAGGTAGGCCTAGGACATCTGTGGAGGTATGCATACAGTTACAGGCCCAGCAAGGACACCTTTCTCTCTTTAGCCTCAACTCTCTGTGTGCTCTGAGCCCATAAACAGACCAGCCCTGGCCTGACTCCAGCTCTGTTAGGGGAGAAGCATGAGCTGACCTGCATCCACCCTGAGATGACCCCTGCCAAGCGTGAAGGACTGAACAGCAGGTGGAATGCCAGAAAGAGTCAACCTTCCCTGCTGCAGCCCTCCCCACACTGTTCTGACCCCCTACCCCTCAGAGCCCTTCCAGGGCAGTATGTGTGAGCTGCCCTCCTGCCTGGACTCCCAGTTCCCCTCCCTGCCTGGTCTGACCTGCTGACCACC
>PVHP010034664.1:0-18922 GCA_004024765.1 Zapus hudsonius
TTATCACATGAAAACACCCACCATCAGAAGTTTCTTCTCAGGTTCCTTGTACAAGTGTTCCCTTTACCTTGCCACAAAGATATTTTTGGCCACATCTCTTTAAGATATATGCTGTGTGGTCAGGTTACCAAGATGCCCGGACACAACGCATATCAAGCAGACTAACAGCTCTGGCCACTGCTGAGTGGAAGAGTGACCTCTTCTGTGGTGCAGCCTCGCCCTTGAGTTCTCATCTCATATTGCTCCCCAGTCTCTGCTCTACCTGCATTTTTAAATGCAAGTATATTTAAATTAATTTTAGTTTGAGAAACTTAGTATCTCTAATATACTTAGAGATTATCAGTGGTGCCTTGGAATACTACAAAACAATAGGCTTTAATATCCCTATTTTCATGCAGTAAGTGCTCTAGCAAGCCTGGGGCATAGTTAGGTAAGAGAGGTCCTGAATAGGACAGGAGGTGGCCTAGCCCCATGACAAATGGCTCCAGCCTGTAACTCCCTGTCCCAGTCATTGGTTAATTCCCACACTGAGATATTGATTGAAGAGACCCATGAGGTCCCCCAAACAAGACAGGCTTATGTCACAGCTCTTGAATACCTTCCACAGGCAAAAGATAAGACGCTATTGCTGAAGACACCATAGACTGTCATCATACAACACTGAGAGACCCTGCTTAATCCAGAATGGTATCCAGCCCTCCGATGGTAGTATGTGTAGTGCTGGAAAGAGTTACACAAGCTGCCAGGGGAAACTGACCAAAGATATTCCGAGAAAGCAGAGGTTGTCAATATACAACACTGAATGATACTACGAGAATGATGAAGACTGGCAGAGGCCAGTAACGCCAAGAAATGCTCACCCATACAATATTGGCACTAAACCTGTGTGGGTAATCGACAGCTTGTTAATTGGCTGAGAAATCTGCTCAGAGGCACCCTTAATTGGAACTGGGATCCACAGCAATCCCATAAGAGAACCAAGAACCTGGGCTCCAAGGGGAAACTCTAACCAGAGATCTACAGAGAGGCTATACTATACCCATTAGAATCTTGGCAGATTTATAATGTTTGTCTCATTTGACCTATAATGATCTTACTGTCTGTTGAAGATTCTGTTTGTATGTTTCAGAAGCCAGTGAGAGCAGTGGACAGCTCAATCACACCCACTGGACTGGAAATGTTGCCTGTCACCCAGGGAGGAGATGAACCACCCGTAACTTATGATGTAGAGCCCAGATGAAACCTTGAGGAAGTGGGGAGATGAGCAAGAGACCTACCTCCATAGCAAATCATATAACCTATGAAAGGATAACGGAGACAGACACTGAGGATACCCAACACAATCTAAAGCAGAAATCCAGAGATTCTTAAGACCTCAACAGTAAATCAAACCTAAAAGTCACCCTCCATGACTCAGGGATCTGAGCAGAAGAGGAGGTGGAAGGATTGTAAGAGCCATGGTGGAGGAGAGAGAGAAAAAAATATGGATACCCCTGTACAATCCCCCTATCCCATGGACTGGTCCAGCAAGCCCATGTAGGAAGGCCCCCAGCAGAGTGGGAACAGTGCAGAGGGAAATGGTGAAACCCCCATAAGACTTGCTCATTCGATGTATCTATTTACAATAGAGACGTAAAAAATTTTAAAAAAATATATTTTAAAGAGTCAATAACACCTTTCTGAAGACAAAAGCTATGGGTTCCAATTTTTCAATTTGATAAGAGAAAGGACTATCAGGGATGTTTTTAAATTTCTCCTCTAACCAGATGAGAAGTTTAAATGGAATTCATGATGGTAAAATGTATAATTTTTCAAAACTTCCTTCCCAAATTAAAGAGGCACATTACTGTCAATCTTACTTTAGCTCTCTTCAAAAAACAGCATAATGCTTCTCAAACATACTTGTGTGGGAGTCCCTGCTGTTTGAATGTGCTTGAATCTACAAACTGCAGCAGAATCCAGCAATAGACGTGAAAGAATCATTCAAGACTTGAGGAGCAGCAGGATCATTTTTGCTAATGTTGACTGCAATTCATCCGTCAAAGCCACTTTCCTGAAATGTGTGCTATGAATTTTGTCATAGAAAAATTAGTTGAAGGGGTTTCCGAAACTATTTTTGAATTTTAAGAATATATAAGAGAATTTTACATAAATGTAAGTGGCTTTGGGGGATTCTACACAGAATTTTAACTTCATCATAGATTGAGGGTGTGTGTGTGTTTATTCCCATATATTCATCTTTGAAAAGTTTGTAGCTCAGGAAAGCCCAAACTAAAACGACGATGGGCTGGAGGTTGCAGCCCAAGGAAGAGTCTGACCTCACTTCTCTTCTCTCCCACAGAGCTGACTAGAAGAGGATTCCTTCGTGACTTCCAGGACAGAGAGAAGGCAGACAATACAAAGGAATGCCACTTTCTCTGTTCAAATAACCTCTGGGTCCATGGGTGAGTTAGGGAGTTGCAGTGCACATCAACTCCTTGTTCGCCCACGGGGCTGGGTGAGCAGAGGCTTAGAATAGCTGTGAGCTGACGAGAGATGAGACTCTCGGGAGAACGCGGCAGTGGGCGATTCTCATTTTACTGTATAGATAGCAGTTGTTTATATACAGAAAAGGCAGAGGTAGAAGCATAGGAAGCAAGATCTGTGAGCATCTCATGAGTTTGATTGGTAGGGGCCAGTATCCTTTGGAGACCTAATTTGCATAGATAAATTGAGGGGGCTACATGACTCTATACATGGATATGTATAGAATTGTGATGTCAGCAGAGGAAATGTAACCTTATTGTTTAGGTTTGTTATTGTAGCTGGACTAAGTTAGGCTTTAAATTGCCTGCTAGTCTCAGGGGACAGCTGTGGCCTGCCTGGGGGCTAGAGTGTTCAGGATTGCTAAGATTTACAGGGGCCCTCGGACTTTGCCTCAACTTCCTTATCAGAAGGAGACAGTCCCAGAAGCCTGCCAGACTCAGCAGAACCCTACTTCCTCCATGCCCCTTAGCAGGGTCCCACAATAACCTATAACAAGACACGGGTTAATGTTACTATACAGAGATCTTTTTCAAAAATTTGGATTATATGGTTGGGTACTCAGAAAGTTCCTGCATCTACCTGAATGAGTTTACTGCAGCCCTAGGTCTGTTCTCAGACTGGTAGTTGAAGAAACTTGATTTATTGAGTGCACTAAAGTAGCTCTGCCATCCCTTCCTTAGAGGCAAACTTGCCTTAATCAAGTTTACAGAGACAAAAGGCCTGTTTATGACTGTATAATTAGAAGCCAAGTTACTGCAGGGTTTCACGAAATGCAAGGTGCTCCAGGCTGTCTCACCAGCCTCTTCTGGTTGAATTTCATTGTCAGTCTTCTATACCAGTCTCTCCTCCCTGGACGCTGCTTGGACATCTCAGCATTGATTTGAGATGAGTGATCTCTTGACTCTGCTGCCATTGCTGACTGACTCATTTGACTTACATATTTACGGATAATGTTTTGGCTCTTCCTCTCTGACAACAAAGGCAAGTTGCCTCACCTGCTATGTTTAACTCCCATGTCCTGGAAATGGATGTTGTGTGGACACAGGACTTTCTTCTTGTAGTTCCCAGGTTCTCACAGCAGCAGTTACATCAATTAGTAAACTACAGATATAAAGTGCATACTTAATATATGTCTGGAACTCTCGAAGGCTGGGTGGCAAACATCGTAGCTTAGCCTAGCTTACTGTTATGATTCCATTATGAAAATTCACCCAAAAGCTAATGTGTTGAAGGCTTATTCCTAAGTGCAGTGTTCAGACACAGAGCTTTGGGTGAGTTACTGGATCATGGGAGCTCTAATCTCATCTGGCTTAATTAATTCATAGATTTGTAAATTTGATTGCAATTATTGGGACAGGGCAGAAACTAGGAGGCAGGGCCTAATTGGATGAAGCAGGTTAGTAGGGGCTATGCCTTTAAAGGGTGTAACTCACCCCTTCCCCTCTCTGCATGCGAACAGTGTGTGGGGGTGAGTCTGCCTGTGTTATGTGTATGTGCCAGCCTGGAGGGGATCACAGGACCCAGTGTCCCAAGCAGAAGCAGCAGCATGTGGGCAGGCCTTAAACACAGAGTCCTTGACACCTTTGAATGTCTTAGAAGGAGACCAGCTTGCCTGAACTCTGTCAAGTAGAAGGATGGAGGCAGTGGAGATAGGTGAGCTTAGTTTGATGTATGAGGCACTGCTTAAGGAGCCCTCCATCGGCTCTAGGGTGAATTTTAGTCAAAGTAGAAATAAAATGATGACCGCTTTATATTTTTAAAAATTGCCTTGCTTTCGAGGTGAAGGCTGTGTTTGAAGGATGAAAGGTAGAAGTGTAAGAGTGGCCGATACCTGGCCCTGGGGAGAGCCGCACGTGGCTTAGACTAGGAGTGGCAGTTAGAAGTGGGAACATTTAAGGCATAATTTGGAAGGAAAGTGCTTATTGATGGACCAGAGTTCAGAAGGAAGGAAAAGCAGCAAGTGACAATACCTGTTTATCTCTCCCAGCCTCCCCTCCCAAATACCTTCTTAATGATTTTTTGGTAAAACATTATTCACCTACCAATTGCCATTTACTTACTAAGCTAGTTCCATAACACCATGTGTTCTGAATTATAATTATGGACAAAATAGGTTCTGATCCAAGTACAAAAGTCTTTCTTAGGGCTGGAGAGATGGCTCAGTGGTTAAGGCACTTGCCTCCAGTGCCTAAGGCCCTGGGTTCAATTCCCCAGGACCCACATAAGCCAGACCCACAAGGTGGTGGCCCTGGTGTACTCTCTCTCTCTCTCTCTCTCTCTCTCTCTCTCTCTCTCTCTCTCTCTCCTCTCTCCTCTCTGATTGAAAATGAATAAATAAAATAAAATTTTAAAAAGTCTTTCTTATATTTCTCATTTCTCAAACGCATGACTTAAAGCAATTTGGTTCACAAATATTAGGAGCGTAAGTGAGTAGTTGTTAGCATTATATTGTTCTCTCGCATTTAGTGATGATGATGAGATGATTACCTCAACGCAGACCAATGGTTCCGCAATAAATACATCAAAAGACTGACCTTTCAGTCAAGACCTTATCTAGGAAAAGAATATCAGAAATTCAGAACATTTGAAGGGCAGATCCAGGCTATGTAAAACCAACAGAGAATATGGTGGTGCCATCACATCAGTGGTGGGAGCTGAGGGGCACACATCCAGAGGGAGAGCAGAGAGAAAGAGATGGTTTTGGGCTGACTGTGAATGTCAACACCATACAGTCCTAACCTCCAGTTCTCCAGAATGTGACTTCACTTGAAAGGTAGCATCACATTGAAGTAAGGTAGACCTTATGTGACTGATGTCCTGGTAAGTAAATGCCATGGAAGACTCAGATATGCACACAGGGAGAGTGTCCCATGAATGATAAGAAACTAGCAAAGGCCAGGAGAAAAGCTTAGAACAGACACCATCCTAGAGTCTAAGAGAAGAGGCACATGGCCCTTTGTTACGGAGCCTAAGGAAACTAATGCAAGGAATTTGAAAGTGTTACACAAAACCTATTTCATGTAAAGATACTTTTCTTTTAGTATTACATGTTTTTCTTACTCATTGAAACCTTGACCAATCTACAATGTCTCCATCCTGGGGGCATACTAGAAACCTTCAGTGTTTTACACATCTGGCTTGTGTAGAAATTGCTATATAACCTCCCATGGGCTAAATTATTCCATTGCATAACCAGTGTGATGGTTAATCTTCATAAACAACTTGATTGCATTGAGAATTGTTTAGGAAAGTAATAAAGCACACCTACAGGTTTGTCTGGGAGGGCTTTTCCCAAGGGGAATACCTAAGGGGGGTGGAGATCTAGCCTGATTACAGACAGTACTACTCTAGAGGCTAGGAATCCTAAGTGTAATAAAAGAGAACCAGCTAGCACAGGTATTTGAAAGACCCCCAAGGTCTTTCTCGGGAGAGCGTACCCCAGGACTCAAATAACCACACCAGGAGATGCAAACGCAAGAGGATTTTTATTCTTCGGCTGTGCAGACGGGCTCCTGGACCGATGAGTGCCAGAGAGCCCCAAGGAACAAAAGCTCAGGGTATATATAGGCAAAACCCACGAAATTATAATACAGCTCAGACCACAGGACGTTTTGTATCTTCATTGGTTCTTTGTCCCGATCTGTACAATTTTGATTGGTTATCCAGTTGGAGCCTGGTATTTGCATTTCACATTCCAGGAACAGTCATATTTTACCTTTTATGGAGCGTTTGTTCAGTTAAGTTCATTTCCCGGACCTTAGACTAGGGACCTCCCAGAAGGGGAGGGGGAGTGCGTCAGGAGAGGTTCTTCCATATATGGGCTCCTTTATGAAATGGAGTCAGTTTTATAAAATGGATGCTTCAGTATTCATTCTCATTCTTTCTCCCTCTCTCCTTCCATCGTGTCCTCCCACCATAGTGGGCTGAAATGTCCAAAAATGGTGAAGTAAAACAAACCTTTCCTCCCTCAAGTTGTTTATGTCTGGCATTTTGCTACACAACAAAAAGTCTAACTAACACAATCATATGGGTCATGTTCGAGCAGAAAAAAAAAAAAACCACCTGGGAAAAGCCACTGGCACAGAGACGGAATCAGAGTTCCATATTAGAAAGAGAGGTTAACTTGATGTACTGACTTTATAGCAGGACTTCCAGACTAACAAGTTAGAGTCGTGTTCCTAGCAAGGAATGATGAGAGAAGGGTGGGCTACTGTTGCAGTCAGCCACACACCACAGGGATGAATCTCTAAACCAGGCCCAGTTTATGGGAGGAAAGGATTTATTGAAGCTACAGATCCAGGGGAAGTTCTAGAATAGTGAAAGACACTGGCCCCTTTCAGAGATCCAAGCATAGAGAGAAACCCATCACCAGAACACACCACACACACAGAATAGCAAACTGGGGTGGGGGGATGGAGAGGGATTTCTTCCCCCTTTATATAGCCTTTAGGGTGGGGTCTTGAAACCTTATCCCAGATTTTATGGCTTCCAGAGTCTCTGGAATTTCCTTCCTGCACTGCCCACACAGAAAGGGATATTAATTTCTAGCTCCCTGAGCTTCCTTACATCCTGCCTCCTACTGAGAGGCTGCATTCCTGGGAACATCCTCAGAGACCCACCCAAGATAATTAAAAAGATCAAGTTGACAATAAACCCTAAGCATCACAGCTACATTCTTCAGAAGATTGCCTACTAGAGGGGCCAAGAGGTTTCGTGAGACTAGCGGGAGACAGTTAAGGTGGATGTCTGGTAGCAGGGGAGCATTGGAAAGGAAGAACAGGAGCTTGGTGGAGGCTCACCCCACTGTCATCACCAAATGTGAGAGAACAATGCAGTAGCAACAATACTAACAACAGGAATAAGATTTGAAAGTGTGCATTCTGAGAGTCCAGGGCTCAACAATATTGGCATAAGCTGTCAGGAAAGAAAGCCCCTACTGGACACTGGGCACAGTGATTCTGATAATGGATATGATGGTCACTGAAAGAGACATTGGGGCGCTGATTCTGAAATGTCTGTCATCGACACCAGCACCAGGAGTGACAGGCAAAGCCTGTAGTGAGAGGTGATTATTACCAGTCAGGCAAGGAAGGGGGTGATCAGAGCATATAAAGGCCCCCCTGGGAAGAATGGGTCCTCAGAAACTGGGGGGCTGTGGATAGGGCAGGCAGAGAAGGAACAAAACAAACACCTGTGATCCTCATGGAAAAGAGTGATCTGAGGAGAAGGGATAGAGTCTTCTTTTTCATGCAAAGCTGCCACTAATGAAGAGACTTATATAAGCATCGTATCAATCACAGTAAACTGAAACCAAATATATATTAATTATATGTTAATATATGTAAAAGATTTGATTGCATGGGACATTTTAACTAGTGCATTCACAGCATTGTTATTGAAAAACCAATTTCATGAGTGAGTGCCTATTTGATAATACTCTCACTGAAGTATCCATTTTATAAAACTGCCTCCATTTCATAAAACAGCCCATATATGAAAGAACCTCTCCTGGCTCACTCCCCCTCCCCTTCTGTGGGAGGTCCCAAGTCATAAACTGAACAAACACTCCATAAAAGGTAAACTATGACTATTCCTAGAATATGAAATGCAAATACCAGGCTCCAACTGGATAACCAATCAAAATTGTACAGATCAGGACAAAAGAACCAATGGAAATATAAAACGTCCTGTGGTCTGAGCTGTATTATAATTTTGTGGTTCTTGCCTATATATACCCGGAGCTTTTGTTCCTCGAGGCTCTCTGGCACTCATCGGTCTAGGAGCCTGTCTGCGCAGCCGAAGAATAAAAATCCTCTTGCGTTTGCATCTGCTGGTGTGGTTGTTTGAGTCCTAGGGTACGCTCTCCCGAGAAAGACCTTGGGGGTCTTTCATCACCTGACTATGGAGAGGAAAGATATGAAAATACAATGCATGAGAGTCTTTCAAACTTTGTTCACATTGCTGAAAAATGTTTTCTTCTGTTGCCCATAAGAAAACAAGGAAAGACAGAGGGTAAGGGAAACACGAGAAAAAAGATGACGCAGTGCCGTGAAGACGAAGAGACCGAACGTGGAGTTGAACCAGTGAAAACTCAAACAGCCACATTGCTGAAGGCATTAATCACCTTCAAGAGTTTACTGATACTATTCTTTGGGTCTGATATATAAAGGATCATGTCATCTGCAAAGAGGGATAGTTTAATTTCTTCCTTTCCAATTTGTATTCCTTTTATGTCCTTCTCTTGTCTTATTGCTTGGGCCAGGAAGACCAGGCTGAGTACTAGGCTATCCAGGATCCCTTGCCACAAGGACTAATACAGACAGCCCACGGAGGAGGATATCCAGCTGATCGGGGATGGGGAGGGGGGAATTCGGGAATTCAGGATAACAACTCATGGTTTGCCCACTAAATAATGTAACTCATTATGGACAATAAATTTATATTTTTTAAAAAAAAACCTCAAACAGCAGCTTAAAAAAGGTCTAAGAGCCAAGGCAGGCTTCCAACTTCTGTAACAAAGTAACTTGCCTTTCCAATAAGAGCTACCTCCTTATGATTCTGGGAAAGCTGACTCTCAGAGGAAGTCGCTCAAGATCAAAGAAGTTATTAAAAGAACCATGGAAAGATGTTTGAATTCCATCTGGTCCCTTGTTCTCACCAAAACACTAAGCTTGTGTCGGAGTTCCTTGTAAACCTCAAAAAACCAAAGTAGGTCTGAAACTCTGACAGGGCATTGAATTGACTTCCCTTCTACGTATAAAAGTTCATTTTCCCAACACTAATCACCTTCTGCATAAAGTATTCTCCACTAAAACTCCAGCCACCATCTTTCACAGAAGCTCTACTCAAGAGGCTAAATGTGTAACTGGTAGTTTAATATCTTCTGACTGAAAAATAGGTCTGTTTTTTCACTTCCAACTCGCTGGCTTTGGACATAGATTCCCATGAGGACACAGAATTCCCATTTGGCTCTTCCAGCTGCAAAAGGGTGTGGGACTCGAGAAGGGCCATGGGATCCAGGGGGGAGGGAGGGAGAATGTCACTCCAAGCCTGCTGCCTGTCCCCTGCTGCATGTGTGCTGGGGGTGGAAAGGGGAAAATTAATGAACAGAAAGCAGGACATACTTGGAGCATTGCTGCAAAGAGACGGGAAAGCGATCAAAACCTCCACACCAACACCAGTATCAGTCTTTCAGAAGAAAAGAGAAAGATTCTATGCACAAAGTGGCCTACTATTTAAACAAAAGAAGAGAAAGAAAGAAACAGAAGCACTTTTTACACCTTTTCTCTACGAGACTAGAAGCACTGTGTCGTATTTGCTTCTGGGTTTGAACCATCAAACACAAGCAGATGAAAACAGTGTGAACTACAAATACCCCTTCCCCAGGGGCCAGGAAGAAAACCGTTGCCATTTCTGTGAATGTCACGTTGCTTACTGATAGCAATGATGAAAACTAGGAAGTAGAAAAACCCAGAGAGATGTGGTGCTGTCAGGAATTGTCCATCTACACAGGCCCCATAGACTGTTTTTAGGAACACTGGCCCATCATTGCCAACAATGCTTGCTTTCAGCCTTTGAGGAAGGCAGAGGCCCAGAAAACAACTCCACTCATTGCACCAAGGAAAGCGCCCCTCCTGGAGAAATCAGTAAAGCATCAAGTGTTTTGCAGAATCCTGGGTAGGAATAAACTACTTAGAAGGCAATTGATAGAAACTCTCTGCTTATGGTGGACCCTGAGGACTTTTGACACGAGTATAAAGTTCTCTAATATTTTTTAAAGTTTTTTTTTTTTAATCTCCAAACAGCAGTCAATTCTAATACAGAATGACATAAAATCTGGAGCAGGAATCTCCAATGTACATTTTGGAAAATACAGCAAGACAATTTGTTATGTCAACTCTGCTGAGATGCCATCACTTCCTGTCTAGCGTGAATTAGAAGTTTTATAGGTTTATAGCATAGCACCACTATATGATATGTAACTTACTGAAAAATTCTCTATCAGTTAGCTATGAGGTAAACAATTATTCCCATTTCATAAATTATATATTTCTAATAAATGTTATTACAAACTTTCTGTTACCAGGTAGTATGCTAGAGAGTTACAGGAAATAAAAAAGAATATAATTTCTTCCTCAAAAATCCTTTTTATCTTTTTGATGTTCCTAAATTTCCAGATACTCCCATAATGATCCCGAACTGCTCACCTTTCCAGTATCCAAAGAGAGTATTCATAATAAGATAGCTTTCCAAATTTAGAATTCTGCATTAATCTAAAGGCACTGCATATGAAAAATTTTTTCAAGTTTTTATGAACTACTTTTCTGATTGTTTTTAGGAACAATTTGGTAGCCATATAATCCGCTGAAATGGAATTTTTAAAGTTCAAAGAAACTTTTGAAATGAGACATCAAAAGGACATCTTGAACCTGCTACAGTTTTCAACTGTCTACTTCTGGATTCTTTCCTTTAATACATATTCCTCGGCTGAAAGTGAGCAGCCAGGGTTGAGCTAATATTTGAATGATCTAACCTGGAAGCAGGGGAAATCTAACACTTGGCTTTCATCGAAGAGCTTTCATTAAAATGAAAATCAGCCTTGAATAGCTTGGACACATTCAAGCTGTGAGCATCAACCACATATGCAAACCTGTCTCCCTGGGATTTTGTGAGTGGGAGGAGGAACTAAATGGTTAGGTGAATGGATGTTCCAAGATGTTCAAAGAGACCCCAGGGTGGCAGGACAACCTGCATCCAGCTGAGCTTTCTTGGAGGTAGACAGAAAGGACAAACATACACCAGAAGGTGAAGCAAAGAAGTGACAGGCAATAAAGGAGAAGCTTAAAGGCACTAGATTCAACGAATAAAGTACATGTTCTTAGGCACAAAACACTCAATGGGAAGTAAAATTAAGGTCTTTGTTTTTAATACATTTGTACCACAATCATGCTTCAAATAAAGTACTGGGACTCAAGATAATTTCTCAAGCATTTACAGTAATAGGTGATGTAAAACAGACTCATTCTTAATAAATCAAAAGTAATACTTCTTGGGGCTGGACTGATCCAGAAGGCCCACGGAGGAGGATATCCAGCTGATTGGGGATGGGGAAGAGGGCCTTGAGGAACTGGGGATAACAACTCATTGTTTACCCATTAAATACTGTAAGTCATTATGGACAATAAAAATAAATAAATTTTTAAAAATTAATACTTCTTCTGTCCTTGACCTCCAAAGAAATGTAATACCACTGTTTTTAGTGTCTCACATATGCCTATGGAGAATTCCATCCATGTAAAGAAGCATGGAAACCCAAGAAAATGGAGAGCAAAGACCTCAATTTTTTTTATTAACATATGACTCTCAAAGGGATTCTATTCATGTTGCAGTCAGCTTTCTTCCTGCTGCACAGAAAGAACCCAAACAAAAGGGGCTTGTGGAGGAATGGGTTTATTTGGCTTATGGACTCAAGGGGAGACTCCATCCTGGCAGGGAAACAATGGCATGAGCAGAGGGTGGACATCACCTCCGCCACAGCACTGCAAACAGTGGCAGGAAGGTGTGCCAAACTCAGGCAAGGGGAAGCTGGCTTATAACCCCCATAAGCCCACCCCCGACAACACAGCTTCATCGAGGTTGTAAAACCCAAACTGCCATCAGCTGAGGATCGATCTATCAGAACACATTCATTTGTTTGTGGGGGACACCTGGATCAAACCATGACAATTCACTTAATTTTTTTTTAACAGTGGGCAGTGAAATCACTGTATAAATAATAGATTCCCAATTGGCCTCCTGGAGACATAATAATGACAATGACACTTGTAATGGCCTAGAAAACCTCACCCCATTCTCTCTGGGTAGAATACAGAGGTGATGTTGTGAGGTGTGACGTGTAGCTAACGCTCAGCTCACTCCAGCAGGCAACCAGGAGAATTAGTTAAAGAATATGGATCACGGGCTGGAGAGATGGCTCAGCGGTTAAGGCACTTGCCTCCAGTGCCTAAGGCCTCGGGTTCAATTCCCCAGGACCCACATAAGCCAGACCCACAAGGTGGTGGCCCTGGTGTTCTCTCTCTCTCTCTCTCTCTCTCTCTCTCTCTCTCTCTCTCTCTCTCTGCTTGAAAATTAATAAATAAAATATTTTTTTTTTAAAAAAAGAATATGGATCACAACAACAACAACAAAAAAAGTCATCTTGACCTGAGATGACTTCTTTCACTTAGCCTAACACTTTCATTTGCTTTGACTTGAACCTACTTCCAAAATGTGCCTACCAAAATAAATTAGTTTAGGCCCAGTGGGTACTGAGAAACAAAAAGCCCAAGTCAGTTGGGTTCTCCTTCTCCTGTTTCCCATTTTCCTAGTTAAGCTGTTAGAGATTCTTTAAAGGAGAGGTTTTCAGCTGCTTTTAATTGACATAACTACTTTTCACATTAAAAGCAAATAAAATGAAAACATGTGTTCACATAGAAACCTGTATATAAATATTATGTATTGATATTTTGTTCATAATTGCCCAAAGCTAGATCTATCCCAAGTGCCCATCTTGTGGGGAGTTGGCAAGCTATCTTACCTATACCTAGAGAAGAGGCTGATTCTACTCAACAAGAACCCTGCTATCCCTTCTGAGCCCAGAGAAGACCTGGATAAGCCCCCAAAAATGTGTTATGTTAAGCAAAAGAAACAAAACTCAAAAGGTTATAAACTCCATAATTCAAGTTAACTGACATTCTGGAAAGTGTAAATTACAGGGACAGAGGGGAAACGTCAATGCCTGCCAGAAGCTGGAGAAAGGATTGATTACATAAGAACAGGAGAAAAGTTAATGAGGTACAAGAATTGTCCTTAATTTGATGGTGATAATTATATAACATATATGCATTTGTTAAATGGTGGTATTTCTATGCAATAAGTTATACCCTTAAAATAAATATCAATTAATTAATGACTAAATATTGTAAGTAAGAAAATGAGAAATAAAGAATAATGAGGTCGAGCACATGAGACTGGTGAAAACCTGACCCATTATGAGCACGAACTTAGCTGTGGTTAACTGCATCCAAGTCTCCAGATTCAAAGCATTACTAATGAGATCAAGGGTTATAAAGACTTTAAGGAAAATTTAGCAACATAAATCAAATACAGTTTCTGCTTCCTTCAGTGTTTACGCCTCATCCATGCCTTCCTAGGCTTTATGTAGGACTTGTATAAAGACAAGTAGACCTAAGTTTATAAAATAAATAAGCTACAAGGGCCTCTCCCAAGGTCAGTAGCAAATGAGAAGATAGGATCCTGTCTTTCTCAGTCCCAGTTAATATTACAAAATATGCAAATGATTGTAGCAGTTTTATTCTTAATTGTCGAAATTGAAGATAACCTAAATGTCAATCAGTGGATGAATAAAACTAAATTATGAGGGCTGGAGAGATGGCTCAGTGGTTAAAGGCACTTGTTTTCGAAGGCTGATAGCCCAGGTTCAATTCCCCAGTAACCATGTAAAGCCAGTTGCACAAAGTGTTTCCAGTAGCAAGAGCCCTTGGTACACCCATACTCATTCTTTCTCTCTCTCTTTCTCTCTCTCTCTCTCTCTCTTCCTCTCTCTCCTCTTTTTCTCTCTCCCTCTGTCTCCCACTCTCTTAAATAAATATAAGAATTAAGAAATTATGACTATATTCCTATAACAAAATGTGTATAAATTGGGTACATATGAAAAGCATTAGACTATGTGAAAGAAAACCACAATGGTGGTGATATTTACATGAAATTCTAAAGTAAAACAATAGTGAAATAAAGAGAGAGATCGTGTTATGAGGGGCCAGGAGCAAGGGAAAGGGGACGACTAACTACAAAGAGGTGAGAAGAGGTTGTTTGGGTGCAGAGACATAAGTGTGTTAAAACTGCTACG
The DNA here is from genome assembly GCA_004024765.1 of Zapus hudsonius. Classification (NCBI taxonomy): domain Eukaryota; kingdom Metazoa; phylum Chordata; class Mammalia; order Rodentia; family Dipodidae; genus Zapus; species Zapus hudsonius. The sequence continues at coordinate 14,435 of PVHP010034664.1, forward strand.
ATCATTTGCATATAAATCTCTGTGGTGTTTGAAAAAGAATTCTCTGGCAAATCCCTGGAGAGAAACTGCTGAGTCATTTGGCAAGGCATGTTTTACTTTATAAGAAAATAACGATATAAAACTCAATAAAACAGATGCACTACTTTGCATTTGAGCAGCAGTATACCAGAGTTCCTGAGTTCCCTTTGCTTCTCTACCCTTCATGACTGGTAGTTTGTTTTTTGTTTTTGTTTTTGTTTTTTTTTTTTTTTTTTTTGGTTTTTCCGGGTAGGGTCTCACTCTAGCCCAGGCTGACCTGGAATTCACTGTGTAGTCTCAGGGTGGCCTTGAACTCATGGCGATCCTCCCACCTCTGCCTCCCGAGTGCTGGGATTAAAGGCGTGCACCACCACGCCTGGCTGAGTTTTTTTTTTTTTTTTTTTTTTAATTTTGACCATTTTCTCAGATGTATAGTGCTATCTCCTTGTTATTTGAAAGTTCACTTCTTTGATGATTATGTTAAAGATTTGGTGCTTTGGATATAGATGATATACATAGTCTTGATCTTTTTCACTTGTTGATTTGTGTGCATGTGTGTGCGCATGAACACACTAGGGTCTCTTGCCATTGCAAATGAATGCCAGACACAGGGGCCACTTTTTGCATTCAGCTTTGATAGATGCTGGGAATTTGAACCTTCAGCAGGGATGCCAAGCTTTGCAGGCAAACACCTTTAATTGCTACGCCATCTCTCCTGCCCCATACTCTTTAGTGAAGTATCTGTTGAAAAAAAAAAAAAAAAAATATATATATATATATATATATATATATATATATATATAACAAAACACCTTAGAATGGGTAATTTCTAAATAATCAAAAATAATTCCTCACAATTCCTGACCTCGTTATGTCCAAGAACAAGGTACCGAGCTGGGCCTGGAGGCATAGGCCTGTAACCCCATCTATTCATGAGGCTGAGGAGCAGAAGGATTATAAATTAAAGGGAAGCCTGGACTGCAGAGCGAGTTCAAGCACAACTTGGACAAATTTCACGAGATTCTGTCTCAAAATCAAATGTACAAAAGAGGGCTTGGGGTGTAAGTCAGTGATGGAGTACTTGCCCGATATGCAAGAGGCCCACGGTCAATCCCCAGCACCATGAAAACAAAACAAAATGAAAGATAAAAACAAGGAGACAACAGATTTGCTGTCTGGCGGGGACTCACTCTCTGCTTCAAAATGGCAACTTCCTGCTATGTCCTAATATGATAGAAGGAAGTAGTGAAGTTCCTTAGGGCCTGGTTTTCCACAGACTCTAATCTTAATCTAAGCATGTCCCCAAACTCTGCTTTATTAGAATTACTGCATGAGGGATCAGGTTTTTTTTTTTTAATAATATTTTATTTGGAACTTTAATATATGGGCACACTCCAAACTGGTTGTATTCCCATCAGGTTCTCTTCCTCACCCCCATTCCACAGAGGACCCTACTCAGTGGGGGTGTTCTTAATCATTATATAGGGTCATGAGTCATCAGTCACTGTTGGGGAGGGACAATGCCTCAGAGTACCCCTTCCCAACCTGTGGCTCTTACATTCTTTCTGCTTCCCTCTTCTGTAACATTCCCTGAGCCTTGGAGGGTGTGTTAGAAGTCTCCTTCAGTGTTGAATTCTTAAATGAGTTTTGAGGCCCCTCAGTATCTACTCTCACCTCCCTGGAGGTGGATTTCAGGCTTGTTATGAAAACAGCACTCATATTGAAGCTGCCACTTCCTCTGTAATGTTTCCTGGGCCCTGGCCTATGTGATAGAGATTATTTGTCTCATGCTAGGCAGTTGGTTATCTTTTCTTGTCATTCTGAGGGGTCTTGAGTCTCCCCAGTATTTGCTACTATCTGTAAATAGCAGGTTCGCTAACCAAGAGTGAGAACAGCATGGATAAAGGGGGTTAACGTATACATTTAGAAGACTACTTAATTTTTATATTTGAGGCAGGGTCTCTCTCTATCTCAGGCTGACCTGAAACTCACTCTGTAGCCCCAGGCTGGCCTCAAACTCAGGGCAATCCTCCTACCTCAGCCTGTGAGTTCTGGGATTAGAGGAGTGCACTAGTTACCACACCCAAGCTTAGAATATTTTGATGGGTATAGCATATCCTTTTAGCCAAAGAATAGTGGAAGTTTCCATCTAAGATCTTCCAAGTTTCCCTCTATGACCTTCCAAGACATAGGTTCTGTATTGGTTCCCAGTACCAGGCATACATTCTCTCCTACCCAGAAGACCTCATATCCAATCAGAGAGCAGCTCTTAATTTATGGGCCACTACTGCACCAGTGTGTATATCCTGCCTGGATGATTGATTTTGTAGCTTTTTAGGATCCACTGTTTGTCCATCTTGTTGATAGTTTTTATCCCCCAGTAGCTCACAGAGTACTTTCCAGCACTATGAGAGCTAGCCAGCATGAAAATGGCTTCCATCTCAGTTCCAGCTTGATCTCTGTGACAACAGCCTGTGGGGCCTTCAGAAGGGGCTTACCATCTAGTAGATAGCAACCAAGCAACCAAGTGCTTTGGCAATGGCCTGGATTGGGTTGGGGGCCTCTTGGGCCTCCCCGACCAATGGCTGACTATGGGGGTGACACATGTCTGGCACTGGGATTTATGAGCATCAACCTATAGTTTTAGAGTAAAGTCTTATCCACCCTTGCAGGTCCTTCTGTCCAAATGATCTCTCTCTCTCTCCCTCTCTCTCTATCTCTCTCTCTCTCTGTGTCTCTGTCTCTCTGTCTCTGTCTCTCTCTCTCTCTCTCACACACACACACACACACACATTTTCCCTCTTTTGAAGAGTTATATCTTTTACCTAGCTAATGAAGTAGGTTTCTATGGTATTTTTCATACTGTCTATAATTGTGTACCCCTCCCTTTCTCCTGCTCTGTTCCCAGACTTTTTTGCCCCTTGTATGATCTGCTTCCCCTCCTCTAATCCCTCCCGGCTTCTCCTCCTTCCAAGACTCATTCGAGCTTCCTGACCAGTACTACTGATGCTTACGGCAACTTATAAACAAATCCAACTATTCCCTTAGGATCTCCATGTAAGAGAGAAAGGTCTCTCTCTAGAAAAGCCCGAGTTGCTTCAGCATAATTTTTCCAAGTTCATCTATTTTCTTGCAAATTTCCTTTTCCTTTACTGCTGAATACAACTCCATTGTACATATATACCACATCTTCATTATCCATTCATCAGTTGATGGACCTCTAGGTTGATCCCATTTCCTAGCTGTTGTGAATAGAGCAGCAACAAACATGGCTGAGCAGGTATCCACAGCAAGTGTAGAGCCATTAGGGTACATGCTTAAGAGTGGTATAGCTGGGTCAAATGGTGGGTCTACTTCTTTGATTTTTGAGAAAACTTCATAGTGATTTCCTGTTGATATTGCTTAATGAGGACACGGAGGACAAAGGGTTAAGAGGGTGTTGGAGAATGAGGTCAGAAACCCCGGCTAACCCGGTAGGCGTTTCCCTATCTCCACCCTCAACTCTGAGACTCCCAACCCCCAAAGCAAGCCACATGGACCCAGGTTTGCACCCCAACTGTGCCTGGAAGGTGGCAGTTCCTCTGACCCCACCATCTGATACGTGCCCAAGCTCACGTCCACATGCAAAGCAGGGATTCACAGGTTGCTGATTTCTGCCCATTTCTTTCCCTCCCTCCTCCTCAATTTCTATTTAACCCACGATGCTGCTACAATAAACCGGGATTATTTGCCATGCCTTTTCCCCAGGGTCTCTGCCCGTTATTCTCTCTGAAGAGATGAGCTAAACACACAGGGAGCTGTAACACTTTCGTGGGTTTTCAGGCCCATGGGCATGTTTCCATAGCTGCCCACCTCCGCCATGGCTGTCCAAGCCGCTGACACTCGGAGCATGCCTGTTCCTTCCCTCTCCGAGGTCCCCTCTGTGCCCACCGCTGCCAAGAGAACCACCACCATCAGCAGAACACCAGAGCAGCCACCTATAGAGCTATAGCCTGGGGTGAATCTCCCCGGTGCCGGCCAGTCACCCACCCAGCCGGCGCCCCAGCAGCCAGCCAGGACCATGGGGAGATGCGGCTCAGCTCCACCCTGCCTGCATGGGCCAGCTGCCGGGGACCAGAAGCGGCTTCACTCTGCTTACACGGCCTGCGAAAGCCCCAGGCAGACTTTAAGACCATCGCCCGTTTCTTTTTTTATTAAAACTACATTTTGGCGCCCAACGTGGGGCAACTGACCCTCCCCCAGAACAGCCAACAGACCCCCAAAACGCAGGACAACCAACCTCCAAAACAGCCAACAAACCACCACAACACAAGACAACCGACCTCCAAAAGCACAAACTTCTACACATAAATCACACCAACCCAAGCCTTCTCTTTCCTTTCTTTCTATCAATACTCATAAATCACATCGGCCCCAGAAAAAATCTGGGGTCTGGCCCCCATATCCTGAGGGGAATAACTCTCTTTTCTT
>PVHP010034665.1:0-18934 GCA_004024765.1 Zapus hudsonius
TTTTTTTTTTTTTTTTTTTTTAGACAGGGCCTCATGAAGCCCAGGCTGGCCTTGAACTTGCTACAAGCCAAGAATGACCTTGAACTCCTGGTTTTCCTGTCTCTAACTCCCAAGTGCTGAGATTATACCATGCCTCACTAGTTGTGATGATCAAATTAACATAAGTAAAGTACTGATTCAATAAGTGTTAGTATTTGCTATTAATATTATTCTACTCTATGCTTTTATCATAACACCAACAATAAGAAACTATGAGTTTGTCAACTCTGAATACTATACTCTATACTTATTACTGGCTGCATGGACTTGAAAAATTACTTATCCTCATCTATAAAGTGCGGATAAGAATGGCTATCTTAAAAAAAAGAGCCTTTAATCCCAGCACTCTGGGAGGCATTGCCTTGAGTTTGAGGCCACCCTGAGACTACATAGTGAATTCCAGGTCAGCCTGGACTAGAGCAAGACCCTACCTCGAAAAAAAAAAAAAACCAAAAGAATGACTATCTTGCCGGGTGTCCTGGCACACCCCTTTAATCCCAGCACTCAGAGGTAGGAGGATCCCTGGGAGTCGGGAGTGGAGACCAGCCTGGAACTACAGAGTGAGTTCCAGGTCAGCCTGGGCTAGAGTGACATCCTAAATTGAAAAAAAAAAAAAGAATGACTTGGTGACGTATGCCTGTAATTCTAGAAATTGTCAGGCCCAGGCAGCAGGAGGATCAGCAGTTTCAAGCCAGCTTGAGCTACACAACAAGATCCCATCTCAAAAAACAACACCCCCAAAAATTCTTATGTCATGGCTACCAATCTTATTTGTATACTTACTTTCTCCTATATCTAAATATCATTTCACTCATAAATGTGGAAATATTTTTTAACTAAAGGACTAGATAAACGTAAGAATTTTCACAGAATGAAGGATTAAAATGTAATCACAGAATATGTCAAATTATATAATTTATAAAAGTCTTCCAAAAAGGGCAAAGTTAATATCTGCCTGGAGATACATAGGACTAATTGAGCAAGACTTCCTGGTGTTAGGGAGCTGGAGTTTAAAAAGGAATGAGTAATGGACCCAAAGATGGAGACCATTCCTCAGTAAACCACAGAAGCCCAATTCAGCTGGACTAGTGGGGTGTGCTGGGGAAAGACTGGTGGGTGGGTCTCAGAAGAGTTTCAAGTTACTTAGCTTGCAGCTTTTTTAGAGAGCAGTGTTGGGGAGGGTGAGTGTGTGCATGTGCGTGAACGCAGGCCGGAAGCTGTGACCTGATGCAGTCGGGGTAACATCATTTCTGTCCTCCTTCAATGAGGCAGGAATCAAGATGCTATGGGCCGATGGCAAAAGGGCTAGAAGAATAAGGACAGATATGGCGAAGCACAGCATAGAGTTTCATCAGCTGCCTTACCGGGAGATGGAACACTTAAGACAGGTATGGGCCAGGGCCAAATACCTTCTAGAAGTTCATGGTGAGGTAATTACCATTAACCAAGATCTCAAGCTTTTCTCTTTCCTTTCTTGCTTGCTTACCACTGATCAAGCTCTTCCTCTTTGCCATGAGATCCAAATGTTGAGCTGGCCAGGTGTGGTGGCGCACACCTTTAATCCCTACCTGCACTCGGGAGGCAGAGGTAGGAACATCCATCGCTGTGAGTTCAAGGCCAGCCTGGGACTACAGAGTAGTTGCAGGTCAGCCTGAGCTAGAATGGGACCCTACCTCAAAACAAAATAAAAAGTTGAACTGAATAAGGGTACCCAAGTATTTGACAAAGTGAGTTATTTAACATTTTAACCATCTTTCGCAGAGCTCCATAGAGATTCTGGCACTTTCTGAATAAAATGTGTAAGCATGAAAATTCAATTTGTTTTTTAAATATATTTTTACTATTTATTTGCAAGAGAGAGAGAGAGAGAGAGAGAGAGAGAGAGAGAGCGAGCATGCATGGGTGTGCCAGGACCTCTTGCTATTGCAAATGAACTGTAGATGCATGAGCCACTCTGTGCATCAGTCTTTATGTTGGTCCTGGGGAATTGAAACTGGGCAGTCAGACTTTGCAAGCAAGCATCTTTAACTGCTGAGTCATATCCTCAGACCCCCAATTTCTAAAAATATTTATTTGAGAGAGAGAGAGAGAGAGAGAGAATATGAATGCGTGGATGTGCCAGAGCCTCTTGCTGATACAAATGAACTCCAGATGCATGCACCACTTTGTGCCTGGTTTTATGTGGTTACTCGGGAATTGAATCCAGTCTGGCAGGTTTTGCAAGCAAGCAACTTTAACCACTGAGCCATCTCCTGTGTCCCCCAATTGTTTTTTTTTTTTTTAATTGTCCATGAGTTACAACATTTAGTGGGCAAACAATGAGTTGTTATCCCCAATTACCCGCTGCCCTCCCCTCCCTCTTCCACTGGATAACCTCCTCCATGGGTCGTCTGGATCAGTCCTTGTGACAGGGGACCATGGATAGCCTAGTATTCCGCCAGGTTCTCCTGGCCCTAGTATGGTGTTACTGAGGGGGGCCATGCCTCTGGATAGTCTACCCCACCACGGCTCTCACAATCTTTCCGCCCCCTCTTCCGCTCAGTTCCCTGAGTCGTGGTGGATGAGTATTAAGGCTGCTTTAAGGTTGTGAGCTTAGGGGTCTTTGTGTTGAAATCATTGGTTTCTGTCTCACTGGCTTATCCTGTGTTGATTTAATGGCTGTGGCTGTGGGCCCCTTGTTCATCCCGTCATTCTCTGCGGGGTTCCATTTGGATCCTCCACGATATGACTGTGGTGGCTCCTCTCTTGCCAGAATCTCAGCTATTGACCTACGGTCGGTTGGTAGGGTTAGATGGGCCCCAGCTCTCTCACTGCATCCTGAAAAATACAAACACAATCTCCATCGGAGAGTGAGATCATTGTAGGTTAACAAATATACACAATTCTGGATTACCTAGATTCTATTTTTAGTAGTCTCCCTGTCATTGTTTTTGAACATATGAAAATCTGCTAAGAACCACCATAGGGCATCAGGAAATTAGTATTTGGCAGTGACTTGGTGACAGTTTTGAAGCTGAGAGTAAGAATTTGGAGATAACTCAGAATCTTCAGCGTGTGCCCTTGGGGGAAGGGTGATTTTAACATCCCTATTGGCATCTGAGGTTTTGATCTCTGGGTAGAGATGCCATTTATCTTTGAAAACACAAAACAGTATTGCTTTTTCCAGCTTTCTATTAATGATGAAAGAATGGAAGCAAATAAAAGTCTTAATGATTTTTGAGACACTAAAAAAGAGTCTAGGAGATGTTCTCCAGATCAGGCAGAGTTCATGGAGATCTGCTAAGATGTCAGGCCCTGGACTAGATCCTTGGCATAGAAAACTAACAATTAGAGCTGAGCATGGTGTGGTGGTTCACGCTTTTCATCCCAATACTTGGGAGTGTGAAATAGGAAGACCTCTGTGAGTTCCAGGTCAGCTTAGGCTAGAGTGAGACTCTGCCTCAAAAAAAAGTTAACAAGGGGCTGGAGAGATAATGGCTCAGTGGTTAAGGCACTTGCCTGAAAAGCCTAACAACCTGGGTCTGATTCCCCAGTACCTACACAGTGGGATGCACAAAATTTTGTGTGTGTCTGGAGTTCATTTGCAGTGGCTAGAGGCCCTGGCATGCCCATTCTCTGTCTGTCTCTCTTTTCTCTACCTTTCTCAGCTTGCAAATAAAATAAATAAAATATTAAAGAAAAGTTAACAAATCAAAGGTTATACCTACAAGTAACTTATTTAAAAGTTGATAGACCTAAACACAGTCCCTTTTCTGGGCTGCATCATGCTTACTGTGCAATGGGAGGGAGGGATTGTTTATATTATTAAGAACTTTCTTGGGTTAAAACTGCATCTGTGTTTATTTCTGTTTAGTTCCGTCGAGACGTCACCAAGTGCCTTTTCGTAGGTATCATTTCCATTCCACCTTTTGCCAACTACTTGGTCTTCTTGCTAATGTGAGTACACACTTGCATCTCTCTGGCACCTTGAAACTATATAGTTGGGGGTTTTTTTATGTGTGTATGTGTGGTGTGATGATGATGTGTGTAGTAGTATGGTTTATATATGGTGTATTGAAGTGTGTGCAGATATGCGTGCCCCATGCACACAGGTGAGGAGGCCATGGAAGAATGTCAGTTAGCTTTTTCTCACTCAGCCACATGTGTCCTTGAGAATAGGGTGTCACTGAGCTAGAAGCCACTGATTTCAGTTAGACTGGCTGACCAGCAAGCCTGGTGATTGTCCAGCCTCTGCCCCTCAAAGGACTGAGGTCACAAGTATACATGGCCATGCTTAGCTGCTTACATGGATGCTGGGAAATTGAGCTCATGGTGAATCAGGCCCTTGTGCTGTGTAGCAAGTGCTCTTTATCTACTGAGCCATCTCCCCTGCCCTTGACACTTTATAGACACTCCCCCCCCCCCAAGGTAGGGTCTCTAGCCCAGGCTGACCTGGAATTCACTGTGTAGTCTCAGGCTGGCCTCAAACTCACGGGGATCCTCCTACCTCTGCCTCTCGAGTGCTAGGACTAAAGGTGGGTGCCTCCACGCCTGGCTCTACATAACTTTTGGCGGCTTTGTCTTAAAGGTCATAGACTGTCTGTCCTCTGCTCTCTTCTGCTGACTAAGTCCATCACCCAGCTTGAAAAAAGGAGAGACATAAACCTCATCAGAGTACCAGAGAATCTGTGATCATGTTTATAACATTACCATATGTAAGGATAATTAAATTAAAAGGTTAAATCTACTTCCTTGTCAATGCTGTGCACATGAAGGGACTGCCCTTCATGTAGGAAGGTCGTCCACATTCCATACTACAGGGTCTAGCTCGTGTCACACCTCAGGTGGAGACTCACTGTCTCTGCCCCTTTGTCATAGTATACCTTTTTGCCAAATGCTGGCTTAGCCCAGTTAGAAAGATGTCACTTTCAGAAAGTGACTTTGTGATGGGTGTGGTTGCACACACCTTTAATTCCAGCATTCAGGAGGCAGAGATAGGAGGATTACCGTGAGTTCAAGGCCAGCCTGGGAGCTCCAGATCAGCTTGGGCTAGAGTGAGACCCTACCTCTAAATACCAGCCTTCCAAAAAAAAAAAAAAAGTGACTTTGTGATTCTTTTTTCTTTAAGGTACCTGTTTCCCAGGCAATTACTTGTCAAGCATTTCTGGACCCCCAAACAACAGACCGATTTCTTAGACATTTATCATGCTCTCCGGAAGAAATCCCACTCAGAAATCATCAGTTCCTTAGAAAAGGTCATCCCTCTTATATCAGATACAGAGCTTCGGAGACATCTGACAGACCTGTGTTCCAAGGTATTCCTCAGTTAACCCTGCTTGCAGCTAGGACTCTCGTTAGGTTCAGTGTACACTAAACCCTAGGTGAGGGGCTGGGCAGAACTTTCCTAGCATACATCAATCTCTAACCTCTCCCAAGATGCAGAATGGTGCCCGCCCAGCAGTCCCTGATATCCTGGCTGTCAGACAATGTTTCTCTGGTCACCCTCTGGGCTTGGATCAACTCCAGTCTTTGCAAATGGTGAGCACTCTGAGGCCCTTTCACTGTATTTCTGATCATTGTTTAGAGTATTACAATTTGGCTCTCTCCTATCCTGCTTTGCTACAGAAAGCTTTGAGCCGGGCCATGCTTCTCACACCTTACCTGCCTCCTCCCTTATTGAGATGGCGCTTGAGGACTCACACCACTGTGATTTACCATCTGGATAGGGCTCTGGCAAAGTTGGGGATTGGCCAGCTGAATGATGAGGAAGTGAAGTCGGTAAGTTTTTTTTTTTTACAGTATCAAGCAATGTCCCAGAGTGGGCTAGAAGCATACACCCCAGCTCTTTCTTTCTGGACAAGGTTTCAGGTCTCCCAAGCTAACCTCAAATTTGCTATGTAGCCAAAAATGACCTTGAACTCCTGATTCTCTTGCCTCTACTCTCAAGTACTGGGATTATAGGCATGTGCCACCACACTTGGCTTTTCGTTTTTTTTGTTTTGTTTTGTTTTGTTTGTTTGTTTTGTTTTGTTTTTTCCAGGTAGGGTCTCACTCTAGCCTAGGCTGACCTGGAATTCACTATATAGTCTCAGGGTGGCCTCAAACTCATGGCGATCCTCCTACCTTTGCCTCCTGAGTGCTGGGACTAAAGGCATGCACCACCACACCTGGCTTTTTTTTTTTTTTTTTCAGTGACAGGGTCTGTTGCAGCCCAGGTTGGCCTCAAATAGCCATATACAGTTAGAATGTGACTTTAAAAAATTATTTATGTGCAGCCGGGCGTGGTGGCTCACGCCTTTAATCCCAGCACTTGGGAGGCAGAGGTAGGAAGATTGCCGTGAGTTCAAGGCCACCCTGAGACTACATAGTGAATTCCAGGTCAGCCTGGACTAGAGCGAGACCCTACCTCGAAAAACCAAAAAAAAAAATTATTTATTTGCAAGAGAGAGGAGAGAATGGACACTCTAGGGTCTCTAGCCACTGCAAATTATTCCATATGTATATGCCATTTTGTGCATCTTGTTTTATGTGAGTACTGGGGAATGTAACCTGAGCTGACAGGCTTTGCAAGCAAGTGTCTTTAATCACTGTACAATCTCTTTAGCCCATAGAATGTGATATTTTTTGCTGTTGGTTTTTGAATGTGACTTAAAAATATTTTTATTTATTTGCAAGCAGAAAGAGAGACACAGATAATGGGCATCCCAGGGCCTCCAACCGCTTGCAGACTCCAAATGCATGAGCCTCTTTGTGCATCTGGCTTTACATGGGTACTGGGGGATCAAACTCAGGTCATTAGGCTTTTCTTTTCTTTCTTTCTTTCTTTCTTTCTTTCTTTCTTTCTTTTTTTTTTTTTTTTTTGAGGTAGGACCTCACTTGAGCTCAGGATGACCTGGAATTCACTATGTAGTCTCAGGGTGGCCTTGAACTCATGTCAATCTTCCTACCTCTGCCTCCCAAGGGCTGGGATTAAAGACACATGCCACCATGCCCAACTGGGTCATTAGGTTTTGCAGGCAAGTGTCTTATTGGCTGAGCCACCTCTCCAAGCCTGGATGTGACTTTTTTTTTTTTTTTGAGTAGGATCTCACTGTAGCCCAGATTGACCTGGAATTTACTGTATGGTTTTATAGTCTTAGGCTGGCCTTGAACTACATCGATCCTACCTCAGCCTCCCAAATGTTGGAATTAAAGGTCTGTGCCACCACACCTGGTTTCCATCACTGATTCAAATTGTCATAGTAAAAGGTTTCTTATTGGGATGATGTTGTAATTTACATAAATGAGATTTGGGATTATTTGTCAGTTTCCATTTCCTTGGTTTACTAAGTCTGATCATTAAGGATGTTTCTCTCTTCTGAGTGGCACAGGCTTGTTATCTTCGTGGCCTGAATTCTACTCATATTGCTGAAGACAGGTGTCGAACTTGGCTGAAAGAATGGCTACAGGTTTCCTGCAGCCTAAAAGGTAAGATGACTTTCTGTTCTTGCCTCTGAAACCCAAGTCATTTCTAAAACAAAAGGTTTTGTTTGAGACAAAGTCTTACTATGTAGCTTTGGCTGGCCTGGAATGCAGTGTGACTAGGCTGGCTTTGAATTTGTAACAATCCTCCTGCCTCTACCTCCTGAGTGTTGGGATTCCTGGTATCTACCAACATACCTGGCTCAATATTTTTATTTATTTTGGTTTTTCAAGGTAAGGTCTTGCTCTAGCCCAGGCTGACCTGGAATTCACTCTGTAGTCTCAGGCTGGCCTTGAACTCATGGCGATCCTCCTACCTCTTGCCTCCCAAGTACTGGAACTAAAGGCGTGTGCCACCATGCCTGGCTCATTTTTGTATTTTATTTGTGACTATTTATTCAACTACATATATGTGTAATTGAAGGGTCACAAACTCCTGTGCCTCCTCTTTGCCCAGGCTGGTCATAGACTGTGGAAGACAAAGGGAGTGCAAGCTCCTCTGAAATGGAACCTTGACACTATGGTATTTGTGTGGCACAAGATGTTTAGCAGTATACTTGCCTCTGCTCCCTAGATAGATTCCCACTTTCCCTATGTGACAACCAGGCAGGTGTTCCTGAGATTGGAGAGGCGTGAGGAGAGGGGCACACCTGTCCCAGGTGAGAAGCACTGGTCTAAGGCATTATACTTAGAACAGATACACTCCGCTGGCTAAAGAAAAAGTGTATGAAGGTTGTGTTAGCCCTGTTGATCTCCTGCTTGGAACCTTTGGCTAGGTCTTGATGTTTTGTCGTTCTTTGGCTATCAGTAGAGAAACATCCTTACAGCACCAGCTGCCATCATGCGAGAATCAGTAGAGGATGAGCAGGGCTGGGCTGAGGGGAGAACCATGACCTCTTAGTGCCATACTTCCCACCTCCAGTGTGGTGGACATCAGGCAGTTAGAAGGCCAACTGTTTCCTCGCCATACCACTGACACTGATGGTGTTTGCAGAAGCCGAGCTGTCCCTCCTGCTGCACAGTGTGGTCCTGCTTTCCACCAACTTCCTTGAGACACGGCGCTGAGCGACCCACGGAGAGGATGGCATTGTCCTGCAGCTGCATAGTTAGCCGTGTGGGACCAAACAGCACTTGTGAGCTGTGTGCACCCTTGTGTGTGTGTGTGTGTGCGCGTGTGTGCGTGTGTGCGTGTGTGCGTGTGTGTGTGTGTGTGCGTGTGTGTGGTGGGGAGCAGAGGAGCCATGCCAGAGCCTCACAGCATGCTATGTTCTGACAGACATTCCCTCACAGCTTGAGCTAAAACCAGCCCTCTTCCAGCAGCAGCTCGTGTTTTCTGCCATCCCATCTCACACTAAGCTGGAACTGGCACACACCTGTCTTTTACAATGATGTGTTACGTTTGGTCCTATGTCAGTTTGCCCAGGTGGGAATCATTTGGGCTAAAATTCATCAAATGCTAGAGTTTTTATTTTGAATAATTTTTTTTCCTTTTTGAGACAGGGTCTCTTAGTTGCCCAAGCTGGCCCCTTAATCCTGAGCTCAAGGGATCCTCCCACCTCAAGCTCCTGAGTGCTGGGACTGCAGCTGTGGGCCACAGGCTTCACTGCCATATTCTTCATAGCTGTGTGAATTTTACCCCCAGTGCTGGGTACTGAACCTTGGGCAAGTGCTCTACCACTGAGGTCTATCTCTAGCCTCCACTCATCACCCTTCTCTGGTTGGCCAGAAACAGTACTCCTTCGAGAAGAGCATTTCCATCCAGCCACCACTTGCTCCTTCCCATCCTTTTCAAGTTTGCTGGAGACAGGGCTTCACTGTGACTGCATCCCAGGCTGGCCCCACACTCAATCTTCTCACCTGCTCCTGAGGGCTATTATAGACATGCACTACCAATCTTTTCTCTTATGACCAACAAATGGGATTTTAAATCCTCTTCACTGGTGTGAAACCACTCTTTCCTTTTAAAATCCTTTGAGCACTTTTTTTTTTTTGAGCACTTTATATATATATTTTTTGGGGGGGTAGGGTCTCACTCTAGCCCAGGCTGATCTGGAATTCACTATGTAGTCTCAGGGGAGCACTTTTTTTTTTAAAAGACATTGTAAATGAAAAGGTAACAAGGAGGTGCTGCTTGGACTTTCCCTGGGTTTATTCCCAGCGTCTTATTTTCAGGCTATTGTAAAGCCTCTATGTATCTTAACTTTGCTACCTCCACTGAGTCGTAGCAGTGCACCTGTGACCAACAGTGGCTACCTTTTCTGGGCCATGGGTCAAAACACACCAGGTAGTTACTGTCCATCCCTGGAAAGACCAGATCTGCATTGAGATAGTAAGTTGGGGCTGGTTTTGGTACGCACATCCGTAACCTGTAGTTCTGTAACTTATTGTAAATGCATGAAGCACTGTTTTTGAACCCAAGTAAAAGCTGCCTGAAACCAATTGATGGAAATTACTTACGCACACTTAATCATCTTCCCAAGGTTGCTCATGCCTAGCATGCAAGACTGATACAGCCTTACTTAATGGGGATTAGACTGACTGGAAGAGAACTTTCTGATGGATGGAAACTCTGAAGGGACATTTCAGGGTAGCAGAGCTAGTAATAGACTGAGATGGCCAAGGTCTAAGGGGGTAAGGCTGACAAAACCATCAGGGCATCTGAGGCAAGAAGGCTCTTGGTGCTCCCAACAGAGAAATCTACGTTTCTCTCATGAAATAGCTATTGTTCATAGCTCCTAACTGACCTAGTAAGTTTTTTAATATACTCAGCTAGAGAAGCATCCTCTCTAACAAATAACTAATTTAACCTGCTAAAATGAAGAGTTAACACACCATTTTTGAATATTTCTTTAATATTGCATTTAAATATTCTCTTTAAATACAGCATTATCACAATGTAGAGAACCTAAAGAGGAAAAGTTGTTTTCAGAGAACCAGACAAGTGAGCTTTGGATTCACAGTGAGAAAGGAAACTGAACGTTGACATGTTTCGGTGATGAGTCATTCCTTCTCACCTCGAATGAGTGGGACTAACCTTCCTAGCCACTGCGAGCTAGAACTGTCCAACTCAAGTAGCACCAGAAATGAGATGGACTAGGTTGTAGAACAGGCCCTTTGCTTGACATGAGCCAATGCTAATGCTCCTAATCAGCATTCAGAGGTTTGGGATCAGTTCAAGTCAGAATTGTGGAGTTAATGGGTTTAGATTAAGAAACTAGAATTTTGTAGAAATACCAAATTTCATGTGGCTTGGCAATGAATTAAAAAAAATTACTAGAGAGAGAGAGAATGGGTACACCAGGACCTCCAGATACCACAAACTCCAGATGTATGTACCACCCTGTGCATCTGGGCACTGGAGAACCAAACTCAGGTCTTTCTGCTTTACAGGCCAGTGCTCCAACCGCTGAGCCATCTCCCCAGCCCAGCGATGACTTTAATAATTACAAATTTAAGTTTACTTGATTCCAAGGGTTTCTTAATGAGAATTGGAATCCTTGGCCTAAATTCAGCTGGATGGAATGTGCAGAGCCCCCTCTCTCATCCTGAAAAACTTTCTAGAAGGTTCTTCTCTCCGTCAGCTGAATTCCAAGTTAGGCTTCAATCTGTGTTGAGCTTCAGCCTAGGGGGAAGAGTAGACTATATTGGTTTGAAAACCATCTAGCCCTTGGGTACTTAAGATAACTTTTGTGAGGCTGGGGAATGGGGAGAAATTAGGGCCTATGAACATTAAGAACTCTTCTCCAACATAAAACCAAGCAAAACATACAGGAAAGGCAGAATGGGTTAAAACCTGCAGGGCCCTTCAGGCTCAGAGTTTAGATTTCACAGCTGAATTGTTGCTGCCATAACATGAAGTTTGCTTTAAGACACACGGACATTACTGCTACCCATTAAAAAATAAAATTCCCAGCATTCAGGAAGCAGAGACAGGAGGATTGCCACAAGTTTGAGGCCTGCCTGGTACACATAGTGAGCTCCACACCAGTAAGATTCTGTCTTGAGACTTGAGACACCAAACAAAAAAAAACTGACTTGCTTTTCTGGTTGGCAGATCTACCAGAAGCGAAGCAGTGTAAAGGATGACAGGGAAACCTGTCTGCCCCTAGTGCTTCCGCTTGCAAGCAGGTGTGTTTATAGGCTCAGCTCTCTCTCTAGCCCCCAGGGCTTCCATTTTCAAACAGAGGCAAAGATAACTTTATCATCTTGGATCATTAATGATGAGAGGAGCAGGAACTACTGGAAGAGGTAAGAACTAAATTTGAGTCCCATTCTATACATTTCAAAGGTCATAATCTTGAATCCTTCGGGCGGGCACGGGAATTGTATATGGCACTAAAGAATTGGTTGGTTTCCAGTTTTCATAAATCACCTAGGAGGGGGTCTAATAAACATTGCAGCTTGTGGGACTGAATTAGAATAACATAAGAACTCTCATAAGTGTATTTCCAAGGATTACAAGAGGGAAAACAACAAAACTCGGTGACCTCAGATTGCCACATCTTATAGCCCATTAAAGCTTCCCAAAGAGGAGGGAAAACAAGCAAGCATGACAGTTATCTTTGCAGACAAAAGGCTGTTCCTGTGGCTTCCTTTGGGCATAGTGTTCCACACTGGCCTCCTGTGGGATGGGTATGCACTGCCTGACATTGTTGACGTCTCCAGCTCTTTGTACCATATCCCCAGCCAAGCTAGCCCTCTTTCTTCAAAGGAAAAAAGGATGGAGGAAAAGATGCACAAGTTTAACTCTAGTACTTAAGAACATACTAAAAGAAAGAATTCAAGTTACAGACCAGGAACCCCCAGTTTTGGGAGCAGATCAGGGGACACCAAATGTGTCAAATATGAACTTATTTACCAAATAAGGGGCCAGAGGAAGGCAGATTACATTTTTAGAACTCCTGGAGGGTTTGTACAGAAGAGATGCTTCTACCCCCTCCTCTCTAGATTGGCTAGGTGACCTTTCCGACAGTAGACTTATGACATGCCAAGAAGTGCTATCAGAATAACCACTCAGAGAAATAAACGCGCTTGTGTCCTGCCTGCCTGCAGCTCAGGAAAAGGCTTTGCCATGCTGTTCAGATTCTTGGGTTCTGGTCCCTATGCATGAAGAATAGCTGTTTGAGTTACCCAGCACTTCCTGTGACCCATTAGCTTGGGTCTGATGGCCCAGCTCCGTACTGGACACTGTGCAGCCTCCTGTAAGATTATCCCCAGATCAAGCTAGGGCTTGTCTAGGTACTGTTTTCCTTTTTAAAAATATGTGTACAAACACTCTTTTCCCCCCAATAAAATAAGCTGGGAGCAGCAGTCTTCCTTTGAAATGGTGTCAGCTAATAAATAGAGAACGAAGGATCTCCACCTGTGTCACACGGCCAGAGGGAGTTCTAGAGCAGACTCATCAGGGGTCCGGGCCTCGCTCTGTTGGGAGCTCTTCTGTGCTCTGCAGCCCTCTTCATTGTCCATTCGATAAGGGAGGCTTGAGGGGGACCAAGACGGGCAGAAGTCTTCACTCTCAGGCTCCTCAGAGTTACAGTCATCGGGCAATAGTGCATCGAGAGCAGGCATTTTCCCCACCTCCGTTTTACAGAGGTCAGCTGGGTCTGAGGGGCTGCAAGCCACCAGTGAGGTAACAGGGAGGGAGAACACACTGAGATCCTTCTCCTTGGGGAAAGAGGCCGTGCCTTCTTCTGTACCGGGCTCTGCTTTCACTCCCAAGACTGGCCTCTGCTCTACTTGGTAATAGACCAGGGGCCCACTGTTCAAGTAGGATGGGCTGCTCCCAGGTGAGGCAGATGGGTGGTCCGAGTTCTCAGCGAAACACAGGACAGAGGAGCCTGGGGGCAGCTGAGCCTGGATGAGAATGGGGGCTGCGAGGCTGGGGCACAGCTCCTCCGGCACAGCCAGCGGCTCCTCCAGGATGCACACACCCAGGCTCTCCATGCTGGAGTCCAGGCTGGTGCTGGAGCCGCTGGAGCCATCCTCTGCCTGGAGCCGCTCCAGTTCCTGCGCGCTCTGCAGGTGCATCACTGCCGTCTCGTTCTCAGCAATGAATTCCTGGAAGTCCTGGGTCTCTGCGCTCGGGGCTCCCGGCAGGCTATAGCTGCCAGGAGGTGAGGGCTCCTCCTCAGCGGCTGCCGGGCGGCTCGCCTGCCTCTTGCTCTCTAGCTCCAGCTTCATAATGGTATGGAGGTAATGAGTCCGCACGCGGATTGGGTTAAACTCAATGCGCCCAGCCATGTTCCCACAGCCATCCCTGGAACAGCCGCAAGGGAAAGACATGCGGTCCACCTGTAGGATGCACAGAGAAGACAGTGGACAAGGTGACATTAGCTGGCAAGTACAGACAACTGGGACTTGAGATTTAGCACAAGCTAACAGCACTACACTGTCGTTTATCAAACCACCTGCATTTCAGTTCAACTCAGCCATGAATTCATTTCTTTTCTCTCTGGGCTGTTTCCTCTTCTAAATAGAAAGTAAGCAAAAATCTCATCAAGACTCCCCGTTAGCAAGGAGGTCCAGAGCTGCCTCTGCTGGCATCTCAGGGGACTTCCAGAACTTACCTGGTTTACTGAGACAACAAAAGGCTGGGTCTAGCCCAGCCTGTGCCTTCTACAATGACAGGCAGAATTCAGTGAGGGGAGATCTGCTACTGGAAAGCAATCCATTCTGGGGAAACTAAACAAAGGTACTTCAGTTTGCTAAGGTGCTAGAATGAAGGTTCAAACAATGGCCAGCTATTCACTGTTTGCTGCCTTTCCCCCTAAGGGCTGATTAGTTCTGAAGCAGTTACCAAGATAATATACAGCTAGGGATATCTGGAAAGGATGCTGTTTGCCTCCATGTCTCCCCTTAGTATCTAAAAGGGAAAAATAAAAAAAGGAAAAAAAACACAAGAATAAAACAATAAAAAAAAAAACACACAGGCACAAATATTTACAAAATGTCTTTCCATATCAACTTACAGAAAGCTGCCCACCAGAGCTGGATGTGGTGTTGCACACCTGTAATCCCAACACTTGGGAGGTAGAAGCAAGAAGACTGAAAGTAAAGGTCATCCTTGGTTATGTAGTATGTTCTGAGGCCAGGACATGAGACTGCCTCAAAAACAAAATCTCTAGTTCCATTCTTGGGACTGTTCTTAGGTTTGGGAATAATAACTGATTTAACATGAAGCTCTAGTTTGGAAAGAAATATTTGGCCAGACTGACTACAGCTCATTGTTACTAACTAAAAATAAGACAAGGGAAAGGTCAACGACAAGGACTCAGCATCCACACCTGAATATACAAGTTCTACATATACTTAAGCCTTTGGGATATTGCTGATAGGTTCCACTGAAATTCTTTTTTTTTCCTTTTGAGGTAGGGTCTCGCTCTAGCCCAGGCTGACCTGGAATTCACTCTGTAGTCTCAGGCTGGCCTCGAACTCATGGCGATCCTCCTACCTCTGCCTCCCGAATGCTGGGATTAAAGGTGTGCGCCACCACGCCCGGCTTTTTTTTTTTTTTTAAGGCAGGGTCACACTCTAGCCCAGGCTAACTTGGTTCTTACTTTGTAGCCCAGGCTAACTTGGTTCTTACTTTGTAGCCCAGGCTAACCTCAAAGTCACAGAGATTCTCCTACCTCAGCCTCCAAGTGGTGGGATTAAAGGAGTGAGTGACCATGTCCAACTGAAATGCATCTTTCAAATGGTCCCTATCAGAAGGCCAACAAGGAAATACTTTCTTTGAGGAACCTAGAGATTTAAGTTCTGCCAGCCCAGGTCTGATTCTGAAGTATTATAGGTCTCCAAACCATTGTGATTTTACATAACTAGGTAGAGATACTATATACATGTTTGCAAATAAGACTCCATAGGTCACCTCATTTTTCTGTTTCCTTTCATCTCAAGGAACCTGTCAGTGTTTAAGGAACACTTACTAAGTGGTAAATAAACCTGTGCTTCCCTTGCTACCAGGTGCTGCTCATCGTCTC
This sequence comes from Zapus hudsonius, assembly GCA_004024765.1. Classification (NCBI taxonomy): domain Eukaryota; kingdom Metazoa; phylum Chordata; class Mammalia; order Rodentia; family Dipodidae; genus Zapus; species Zapus hudsonius. The sequence continues at coordinate 15,459 of PVHP010034665.1, forward strand.
TGAGGTCTGAGCAGAGAAAAACACTAGGTACTTGTGCAGCCTACAAATCTTGTCACGCTGGTTTTCTTTGCTGGTCGAGGAGAGTTCTGAAGCTGGGGTATGTTCACAGCCACTGGTCCTTCATCCCTGGTTGGGCAGGCAGCCTTCCATCTTCACTGGTACCCACAACCCCCCTCCCCCCACTTCTCAGGCCATCTAGAACTGACCTGGCATTTAATTCCAGCCTGGCTACAGGCACAAGCTTCTGGGTCACAATACAGTCGACAGTCACAGCCACACTCTTCCCGAGAAAGGCGGATGGCTCTAAGCTCTTGCTTCTCTTCAGCATCAATGCGGTGGACCCCAGAAGCCCTTAACAGGGCCCGTCGCCGTTTGGTGGGCAGGGGCTGAAGGAAGAAGTAATCATCCACCTCCACATTTTCCACATCAATATCTTCATCTGAAACGTCATCCAGTGTCAGGCCATCAGCCTCCACTGATTCCACTGTCCCATTCTTGGTCAGCTGCCAAGAGACAGGAAAGGTCAGGCTTGGAGCATGAGCAACACAGGCCTCTTCACAGTGATCATGAGAGCAGCACTGGGCTGGATTTCTGCAGTGATGGGAAGAGCCATGTTGACCTACATGGCAGCACAGCACTTGACATGGGTCTCGCTCTAGCCCAGGCTGACCTGTAATTCATTCTGTAGTCTCAGGGTGGCCTTGAACTCTCAGCAATCCTCCTACCTTGGCCTCCTGAGTGCTGGGATTAAAGGTATGTGCCACCATGCTTGGCTAAAACTGACAGTTTTGAATTGTACTTAATTTTAAATGTAAATGATTACTAGTTACCATAATGGACAGCACAGGTCAAGAGAATGAAACCAGAGTAGGAAGAGAGGGATTTTATGCAGATCAAACATCACCCTGTCAACAGAAGAGATCACCTTTCTGGGTTCAAGTTCCTCAAAATACCGTCTTAGCCAGGTGTGATAACACACACCTGTAATCCAGCTATCCAGAGGCAGAGGGCTTGAGCATCAAACAAGATCCTATCTATCAATATAAAAAGTTTTCAAGTCAGTCTCAGGGCTGGAGAGAAGGCTCAGTGGGGAGAGTACTTGCTACGTAAGTGTGAAGACCTGAATTTGAGTCCTCAGAATCCACATCAAGCCAGATCTCAGCACACCTACAGCGTCTGGGAGGCATAAACAGGAGAATCCTTAGAAGTTCACAGGCCAGTTAGCCTGATACACACAGAGATGAACAAGAGACCCTGTCTCAAACAAGGTAGGAGGCAAGGACTGACACCTGAGTTGGTCCTCGGACCTCCACACACATTGTGGCTTATGTGAGCCCAAACATACAGATTAAAAAACAAAAAGCCTGAGCTGGAGAGATGGCTCAGCGGTTAAGGCACTTGCCTCCAGTGCCTAAGGCCCTGCGTTCAATTCCTCAGTACCCACATAAGCCAGACCCACAAGGTGGTGGCCTGGTGCATTCTCTCTCTCTCTCTCTCTCTCTCTCTCTCTCTCTGCTTGAAAATGAATAAATAAAATATTTTTTTTAAAAAAAGCCTGTATGATTTTCCTTCCTAGAAGGTAACATATCCGCAAACATTTCCTCCATTTCTAGACAAGGTCCCTAGATTTCAACTCATCTATTTCATAACAAAGCTCTATCAGTGGCTAGACTGCACAGTGTAGGCTGTATAGCCTAAACTATACTGATAACCTTGAAAACATCCTTTATACCTTGGAGAACTGAAGACTACCTTCAGAGAAAGAGTACAATAAAATAATACCAGCCTACCAAGACTTTGTCAACGAACCTGAATCCCTAGTTAGAAAAAAAAATAATAGGGTTGGAGAGATGGTTCCATGGTTAAAGGCTTGCTTGCAAAGCCTGACAGCCTGGGTTGGATTCCCCAGTATCCACATAAAGCTAGATGCACAAAGTGATGCATGCATCTGGCGTTCACTTGCAGGAGGCCCTGGTGCACCCATACTTTCTCTCTCTCTCTGCTTTTCTCTGTCATAAATAAATAAATAAATGAGTAAATAAAAATAAAAGCAACTGATCAACAGCTATCATACAAAGAAAGCTCTCACTTCTAGTTCAGGGTCCAGAAGAAATGTGTTATCCATTCTTTTTGGGCAGTGATGAGGATTGAACCCAGGGTCCCATGCATGCCAGGCAAGCACTCTTTCCACTGAGATACAGCCCCAACTCTTTCACCTTCCCTAACCCTTGTCTTGTCTGGTAAGGAAGCGAGGTGGGGTAAGTCACACTGTGTGGAAGGACAGAGATAACCTGTGGCTCACTAGAGGCCTGTGTCCCCAGGGCTTCAGGCTAGAAGCCGCTAGAGCAAGCTGGAATCAAGTGACTGGAGTCTCTGGTTTGTTTCATCAGGCAGCCAGAGGAGAGCTGGGAAGGAGCAACTCCCGGGAGAGAGATGACACAACGGGCAGGAGAAGAAAGCTCTTCCTCGTTGTTGGGGCTGCGAGAGCTTCTCCAGAAGAGAGACCCTTCTCCAGTCTGTCACCCCTACCAGATGGGCAGTCAGTGTCTTCCTTTCTGTGGATGTGGGATTGCTTCTGACCTCCTGCCCAGCCCTCTCACAGGAGGGATCAGAGGCAATGCCAGTCAGAGAATGTAATACCATCATCCAAGTGGCATTTCAAATGAGTGAGGTATCTTCTAGTCATTAGTATTGGGACAACTGGTTATTTTTGGGGGTAAAGAAAAAAAAGTTAAGACTGGGCATAGTGACACATGCCTGTGTACTTGGGAAGTGGAGGCAGAAGAGGAAGGTTTTTTTAGGGTCTCACTTTAGCCCATGCTGACCTGGAACTCATTCTGTAGTGTTAGGCTGGCCTTGAATTCACAGCCATCCTCCTCCCTCAGCCTCCCTACTGCTGGGGTAAAGCATTGCACCATCGTACCTGGCTACTTTTTGGACTATTTTGAGGCAGGATCTCACTCTAGCCCAGGATGGAACTCACTCTGTGGCCTAGGCTAGCCTCAAATTCATGAAGACTCTCTCTCCTACCTTAGCCTACTGAGTTCTGGGACTAAAGGTGTACACCACCATGCCCGGCTATGAAAACAGGAGTTTAAAGCCATCCTCAGCTCCAAGGTGAGTTTGAGTATGCAACATCTCAAAAACAAACAAGTAAATTAAAAAAAGACACTTCAATTCATACTCTTCATAATTCTATATGGATAAAACAATACAAACAAAATTAAATTAAAATAGAAAAAATATGTAATTAAAGCTGCCGGTCGATAGCTGAGATTCTGGCAAGAGAGGACCCACCACAGTCATATCGTGGAGGATCCAAATGGAACCCCGCAGAGAATGATGGGATGAACAAGGGGCCCACAGCCACAGCCATTAAATCAACACAGGATAAGCCAGTGAGACAGAAACCAATGATTTTGACACAAAGACCTCTAAGCTCACAACCTTAAAGCAGCCTTAATACTCATCCACCA
>PVHP010034666.1:0-18974 GCA_004024765.1 Zapus hudsonius
CTCCTGCAAGAGATAACCCATACGGAAGAAACAAGAAATCTTCCTCAGAAGAATAACAGAGTTCAGACATGACAATCACAGTCAGTGGGCTAATAACAACAGCATAGATGAAACCCTCATTATCCCTTCATCATGGCAGGGCTCAAAGCAAACCTCACAGTTATATCACTGAATATAAATGGACTTAACTCCCCTATAATACAATTTTTAAAGTGATGGTTAAATAAGATTAATTCCCTTTGTTGTAAACTAAGTCAGGGGAAAATATTGTGCTGCCTCTACCTATATACTTAATAAAGCCTGGCCACTTATGAGAGAGAGAGAGAGAGAGAGAGAGAGAGAGAGAGAGAGAGAGAGAGAGAGAGAGAGAGAGAGAGAGAGAGAGAGAGAATGCTGAAATCATCACACTTAAAGAATAATAGAAAATTACATTGCCTGGGGAAAGACACTCCAGGGCCAAAGGGAGGAATTCAGAATTTTTTTCCGTTTTTTTTTAATGTTTATTTGTATCTGTTCACTTTAATGAACCCTTACTAATGTTAATAGTTCTTTTTCTTTTTTAAAAATTATATCTTTATTTTCCATATTTAGATACAGTGAATGAGCACATAATGCGTTGGTGTCCCCGATTCCCCGATTTCCCTCTTCCCTGTCCCCAATCAGCTGGATATGTCCTCTGTGTGCAGTCTGGATCAGTCCATGGGGTAGGAGGTTATGGATAGCCTAGGAGTCAGCCCGGTTCCATCCCCCTTTGTATGTTGTTACTGAGCGGGGCCATGTCTCTGGCAGTTCTCCCCCACCATGGCTCTTACAATCTTTCTGTCCCCTCTTCTGCTCAGTTCCCTGAGTCTTGGTGGGTGAGTATTAAGGCTGCTTTATTGCTGAGGTCTTAGTGGTCTCTGTACTTCTGCTTTAGGTTGTGTTGAAGATCATTGGTGTCTGTCTCGCTGGCTCATCCTGGGTTGACTGATTGGCTACAGTTATGGGTCTCTTGCTTATCTCACCATTCTCTGCTGGGTTCCATGTGGATCCTCCATGGTAGGTTTGGGGTGGCTCATCTCTTGCCAGGATTTCAGCTATCTGCCTGCAGTTCGTTGGTAGGGTTGGAAATTCAAAAATTGTTTCACTACTTCATAAGTCATATTTGGAAATCATTTGAAAACTGTAGAATTGTGATATATGTATATATATATATATATATATATATATATATATATATATATATATATATATATATATATATATATCACTCCCCACCACCTATATACATGATCATTTTATTATTACAAATTTGATTATCTTTGTAGTCAGATAAAATATGTACATTTAATATTACATCGTAGGAAAAGGTTGCTAGAGGGTAAAAAGAAAAGTAGAATATTAGCTGCTCACTTTGGTTGTAAAGATTATGAGTAAAAATTTGTAAAATAGTTTGTAAGTTTCATAAATTTAGTTTCTGGAGAATTAAAACTAATATTCAAAGAAATTTACAGCTTAGAGGATTTGAATATTTAGGTAAAAAAACCACTTGTAAGACAAAAAATAGTTTTGAGGACTGGAGAAAAATAATTATATAATTAGAGGACAATGCAAGATGACTAAGGAAGCTAAAAAAGCAGGGATAATCAGTACACGGAGACTCGCCAGCTTTCAAGCAAATCAAACCAAACCTTCATTGCCATTACTCGAGTGTCGAAAGGCAAAAGATTTCAGATGTCCTGATTTTCTAGTGTTCCTGTGATTGTGCAGATCTAAAGACTTTTGTTATTTATCCGGAATCTTGTTAACATACCATTGTCATCAAAAATATCCGCATGGCTCAGCAGTTTCAGGGCTTAACTGCAAAGCCTAAGGACCTGGGTTGGACTCTCCGGTACCCAGGTCAAACCATGAGTTGCTGCATGCATCTGGAGTTCATTTGCAGTGGTTAGAGGTTCTATTTTCTCTCTCTCTCTCTCTCTATCTCCTCTCTCTCAAATAAATAAATAAAATATTTTAAAAATCATCACTCTTCCCACTGACCACCAGCTCAGAGGAACAACGTCTTTGAGATCACTCCTAATGCACTAACATCATTCCCTGGTATTCTGTATGACACTTGCAATGCAAAATGCTTGTTATTAAATACCCCTGAGTAGAGATGTTACAAAGATGCTTTATGGATTGATACATTTATCCTACATGTGTTTGCAGTGTTCAGTAGAATAACACTTCTTGTACCACTGAAAAATGTACCATTTATAATCAGTGTACTTGCTGTGTGCGGTAGTGTTTTAACAACTCAGAAGTGATGGTCCCAATGACCACTAAGTTCCATTAGGCTGTAAGATTTGTCCAACTTTTTGGTTATTCTTTTTTTTCCCTGAGATTATTAAGCAAGCAAAAGTGAATGAAACCAGTGAGAGTATCACGAATAACTGAGAGAGAAACAAATGAGCAAACAGTAGATTGTATGAGCAAAGGAATGCACTCAAGAGAAGGAAATTTATAGTCGTTGAGCAATTTATCTGGCTATGTTGGAGAGAAACAAGTTACTTTATATGACATAACATATAGGATAAAGTAGAAACTACTATAAGGAAATCCTCCCATATCTAAGCCTCTCAGTACCCTCTCCAGCAAAACTGTGCTTGTAGGACCAAGGACTATAGGATCTTTTCTCTGTCCACTGTGCATCCCTGTGACTTTGTTCTCATTTGACTCATGAAAAGTTGAGATGCAAACACAGCCTACATCCATGTGCCAGCTGCAGGAAGCCAGGGAAGCAAACATAAATGCCTTCAGTGGTGGGAAATTGGGTTGTGGAGCTCACCTGCCATAGGTGAAGACTTAGTTATGAGATCAAACCCAGATGCAAAGCAGGCTGGAACTGGATTCTTTGAACAGGTGAGTTGAGATTCCATTACAATGCCATGGTGAAACAACATTGGTATATGAGTACAAGTTTCTAAGGCACACATATCAAAATATGTTTGTAAATATTCAAAAGTTACATTTTTTATCTCACACACATATAAATTTCAAAAAGAGAAGAAATAGATGATAAAAATTTGATATTTATTTTCAATTTTTTGGTATTTATTCTTAAATGAAATTTAGTTTTATCTGCTCCATGAAACATAAAAATTATCCACATAACTGGGTATGTATGATGCTTTAATACATGTGTATTAATATTTAATATTAATTAATAATTAATATTTAAATCAGGTTAAATATACTGATACCCTTAAACACTTATTACTACTTACTTAGTGTAAAAATATTAAAAATCCCTTTCTCAGCATTCTGAAATGTTTATTATGAATTGTTATCTATAGGCACTCTGTTATGCAATTGCATAGCAGAACTTCTAAAACCTCCTTTCTAACTATAACTAAGTTACCCACGGATGGAGCTTTTCCCATCTCTTCTTCCCACTACCCTCAGCCCTAGCAAGTATTTTCTCTCAAAGCCTATGAAATCCATTTATAAGAGGGACCATACAGTGCTTGTCTTTGGATGCCTGGCTTATTTCTCTTAATACAATTATCTCCAGATCCATGTTTCTGCAGATGGAAAATTTTATTTTGTGTAATTGTACTATTTTTCTTAAAGACATCATCACCATGGAGTCAATGGAATTTATTAACAAATAAAAGATTGTTTTCATAAGACTTTAATGCTAACAGATCTTGGGTTTATTCTCCCTATTAATTTTTTAAACTTCAAATTCCTTTCTTGACCTCAGCTTACAAAAAAAAGATTAACTTTTTATTTAATACTTTTCTTTTGAAACAGGTTTTAGACTTAGTGTTCCCACGTTTTTGTTTTTTCCCCTCTTTTACTAACTTAAGCTATATGTATGCAGATATTTGATATATTATTACTTTTTTTCTGTTTACATGGTTTGTTTCTCAGCAACCTGAGTATTAATATTCTTTCTCCTGAAAATGTTTAAGGTTTTATGATACATTCTGAGAAAAGATTTTTCTAGATTTTTTTTAGATTTTATACAAAATTGTCATTTAAGTGCTTATTTTTCAATTCAAATTTTTATTAATATTTATTTTAGTTTATAAACCCACTAGTTAATGTATGTGCTATTGATAATTTTAGAGCTTTATAGCCTACCATTTTCTTTTTTCATTGTCCATAATGAGTTACATTGTTTAGTGGGCCAACAATGAGTTGTTATCCCCAATTCCTCATTGCCCCTCCCCATCCCCAGTCAGCTGGATATCCTCCTCCGTGGGCCATTTTCTTTTTATATCATTATACTGATCAAATCTTGTGGCTAAAAGATCTCTGATTATGATAACACTTTAATGAATATTATGATTCTCCGAGAAGGCACATGTTTTAAGGTTCGGCTTCTGGAGAGTGAACGAGTCACAGGTGATTTCATGATCAGGGCACTCTGCTATCAATGAGTTAATCATCTGATGAGTTCATTCTAGATTAGGAGAGAGAGACTGACTGAACAAAGTGGCCCCAGCGGTTATACCAGTGGAAGGTATAGCTCATTCCTCCTCCATTCTTTCTCTACTTCTCCCTGCTGTACAAGGTAAGCAGCTTTCTTCTGCTGTATACTTCCCCCATGGCAGTGCTGACAGGCATGGGCCTAGAAAGGAGCAAGACCATTATGAACTGCACATCTAAGCCTGTGAGCGAAGATAGTCTTCCTCTTTGAGTTAGCTATGTCAGGCACCTTGACACTGTGATCAAAGACTGACACAATGTACTCTTTATCACTATGGGGAATGATTTTTTACATGTGTCCAGGATTATGTATTCAAAATTCTCTATTTAGCAATGCATTGAATTTGCCTATGCTTTTACTCAGTTAATGGTTTCACATTTTGTATCTTATGTTACTTACACCAGAAAATTTGTGAAAGAGGTTCTTTAAAATCTACATTGACCTGGAGAGATGACTTAAAAAAACAAACAAACATTGACCTGGAATCATAACCATGACTCGGTGGTTATGGTGCTTGCCTGCAAAGCCCAACTACTCTGGTTCGATTCCCCAGTACCCACATCAAGCCAGGTACATAGGATGGTGCATACATCTGGAGTTTGTTTGCAGTGGCTAGAGGTTCTACAGTGCTCTCTCTCTCTCTCTCTCTCTCTCTCTCTCTCTCTCTCTCTCTCTCTCTCTCTCTGTCTGTCTTTTTCTGCTTGCAAATAAAAAAATAAATAAAATATTTTTTAAAAATCTTCAAATGTCGCCATTTTATGAAGAATTCTGTATCCAGTATGTTCAATGAGAAAAACAGCAACTCTATCAGAAATTTCAAGCTTGGTAAGATTGAGTCAGTTATGTTCCATTGACAGGGCCATTAGAAAGGCTCAGAACACAGAGGTCAGGAACCCCTGATGCCTCAGTCTGATGCTGACAGGAAGAGCAGGAAGTTGTAAGAATCTCAGAAAACCCTTAGTGCTGACCATGACTTCTTGTGGAACTAAAGCAGGTGTTTCTTATGAAAATGAACGAAGGACCCTGGGAAATGTCATGTCACCGAAGCTGCCTTAGGAAAAGCAATAGGAGCTCACTTTCCCTTTCTTCTATCAAATTTCTCTGTGTGTTGGAAATATATTTTCACACCACAATCTCTGTAATTCAGTGACTATTACAGGAGAAATCAACAGGTGATCTTTCCCATTCTGCCTGTTTTCCTATTAACCTCAGAACTCATAGTTTTCATGATCATGTAGAAAGTTATTGACCATGGAATGGGCGAGTTTCCAATGGCTATAGAATGGATGAACCTGAATCTCCCCCTGACAGTAACAATTAGCTGCTCTGAGCAATCTGGAAGCTCATGTATCCTTTCCCCATGGATGAAGTATCCACAGGCTCAATCTTGCTAATCTTATTCAGGAAATCACAGCTGCTATGAATCATGAGTGTAACAGCCATGTGTCCAAAAGTCAGCATTTCTCATTATCATATAAACAACCTCAATGGAACTGAATGGGTTTTCAAAAGCCATGAAAGGAAGGTGGGGATGACTGTAGAAAAAGAGGGTGTTGATGGTGGGGAAGGGGGTATAAGACAATGTGTTGGGGGAATCAGATCAAAATATAAGCAGTTATGAAAACATCAAAATGGAAAAAATAAACATAAATAAAATGAACATAAAATTAAAAAACCCTCACAGCTACTATATAAGAAAGTTTCATATTCTATAGGAATAGTGCTGTGTTTTATTATATAATATACTTTGTGGAACAGTTAATTGTATATTTAATATCATCTAATTTTAACATTGCTGTTTCTGCCTCTGCCCTTCCTCCTTTCGTCCTTCCTTCTGCCCTTTATTTTTGTACTTCCCCCCTGTCCTGTGCATTTGTGTAGTGGCATATTTGCAAAGCTTTCCCTTATTTTAAAATAATCCCATATTTGCAAAACAGTTGTGAAGATACAGTAGAGATTTTGTGTGTACATTTTTTCCAGATTTCTGAAATGTCCATATTTTACATTTATATCTTTGTATATATTATACATTTATTAAAACAAAAAATTAAAGATCCATAATATTATTACCTGTCTCCATTTCATTTGTCTTCTCTTTTCTCTCTCCCATATGCTGCTCCATTGAATATCTTCTTCATTCAAACTAATCTCTCTTCTATTATGATATCATCATATTCCTCCTATTATGCAAATCTTGTATAGAAAGCATAAGCTACTGTGAGGTCATGAATGTCAAGGGCACTTTGTGTCTGGAAGACAGTTTTGTTCCCACTCATCCCCTTCCTTTGGCTCTTACAATCATTCTGATAAGTCTACTGCAGTGGCCCCTGAGCCTTGGAGGGTGTTACAGAGATAGATGTATCATTTAGCACTGAACACTCCACTGCCACTTCTCATTACTTTGGTGAGTTTTGAGTCACTGGATCATCTGAAAAGAGGAGCTTCCCTAACCAAAAATATTGGGGCATAAACATAAGTATTTAGAGGGCAGTTTGGTGGGCATAATATATCAATTTAGTCAGACAACACTTGTAGTTTTCCCTCTTGGGCTTAGGACTGCCCAAGCTGTAGGCCTTTGATTTGGTTTGAGTACTTGTCAGGAATTTCCTCCTATGAACCAGGCCTCAAGTCCAATCAGACAGCAATGATGTTCCCTCCTAACAGGCATGCCACTATTGCACCAGTTGGAGCATTTCAACTGGCTTGCCAGCCATGGTGCTGGTTAAAACTGTTAATGATCCCCTCTCCCCCAAAAAAGGCTGCATAGCTCGTTCCAGCATCCTGACAAGTAGTCAACAGGACCGAAGTTTCCAGCTCAGCTCCCACTTCATTTCTCAATGATTGGCAATCCAGTCCTGTGCACTTTCTAGCATTAAGGGTCATATCATCTAGTTCTGGTAGGAAACCAAGAACTTTGCCAATAGCCTGTAATAGTGTTGAAGTTGGAAGTTGATATCCCACCCTGCCACTGAAATTTTTCTAATAATAATCTATCTCTTCTGGGTATGACATTATTTCCCTCCATAGGGTATTTTTGCCCAAACTCTCTCTTTCACAGTATATACAGTAATAGCTTGTGAAGAAGTAGGTTTTTTTTTTTTTTTTGGGGGGGGGGGGGTTTCGAGGTAGGGTCTCCCTCTAGTCCAGGCTGACCTGGAATTCACTATGTAGTCTCAGGGTGGCCTTGAACTTATGGCGACCCTCCTACCTCTGCCTCCTGAGTGCTGCGATTAAAGGCGTGCACCACCACGCCTGGCAAGAAGTGGGTTTTTGTATGGCTTATTTATACATCTTAAAATTTTGGTTAACCCTCCTCCCACATCCTCCTCTCTTCCATCGCCTCCCTTAGACCACCTCCCTCCCCAGTATTCTGTCTTCTACCTAAGTTTCTTCTAAACATTCCCCTTTAGCCCTCTCCTCTTTCCCCCTCTCACAGCCCCTGAACCAGGATTACCTCACTGAGTACCATCTTCACCAGATCCATCCATTTTCCTACAAATTTCATAAGCTCATTTTTATTTACTGCTTGTATAAATGAAACATCATCATTAACCATTCATCAGTTGAGGGACATCTAGGCTGGTTCCGTTCCTAGCTACTAAGAAGTGTGCCTCTTTCCCCACACCCTCACCAGCATTTATTATCATTTGATTTCTTGATGATAACAATCCTGAGAGGAGTGAAGTGGAATCTCAAAGTGGTGTTAATTTACATTTCCCTGATTGCTAAGGATGTGGAACAGGTTTTTTGATTTTAGTGTCCATTTCTGTTTCTTCTTTTGAGAACTCTCTATTCAGTTCAATAGCCCATTTTTTGTTTGGGTTGTTTGATTTCTATTCTTTAGCTTTTTAAGTTCTGTGTAAATCATAGATATTAATCTTCTGTCAGAGGTATAGCTGACAAAGATTTTTATCCCATTCTGTAGGCTGCCTCTTGTTTTTATTAACAGTGGCCTTTGTTGTTCAAAAGCTTATTTATTTATTTTTTCCAAAGTAGGGTTTTGCTCTAGCTCAGGCTGATGTGAATTCACTAGGTAGTCTCAGGGTTACCTTCAACTCAAGATCCTCTTATCTCTGCCTCCCAAGTACTGCAAAAGCTTTTTTAATTTCATGAGGCCCCAATGGTTGATTAATGGTCTTCCTTCCTGAGTGACTGGGATTCTAATCAGAAAGTCTTTGCCTATGCCTATATGTGTTGAAGTGTTTTCCTTACTTTTCCTCTAGCAGTTTCAGAGTTTCAAGTCTGATATGAATGCCTTTGATCCATTTGGACTTGATTCATATGCATGGAGGGAGATAAACATCCACTTTCATACTACTACCTGTAGATATCCAGTTTTCCAGGCACCGTTTGTTAAAGATTCTATCATTCCTCTGGTAAGTATGTGTGGCAGTTTGATCAAATATCACATGGGTGTAGCTGCCTGGGTTTACACCTGGGTCCACTATTCTGTTCCATTGATCAATATGTTTTTGTGTTAGTACTGTGCTGATTTTGTTACTATGGCTCTATAATATATGTTAAAATAAGGAATCATGATACCACCAGACTTATTTTTGTTGCTCACAATTGCTTTGGCAATTTTAGGTTTCTTGTATTTCCAAATGAATTTTAGGATTTTTTTATTTCCATAATGAATGACATTAGAATTTTGATGTGGATTGTATTAAATCTGTAGATTGCATTTAGTAATATAGACATTTTTCTCAATATTGATTCTTCCAATCCAAGAACAAAGGATGTCTTTCCATTTCCTAGTGTCTTATGCATGGTCTCTATTGAGTGTTTTTAAGTTTACATTATACAGATCATTCACTTCCTTTGCTGGGTTTATTCTGAGGGCTTTTTTGTTGTTGTTGTTGTTGTTGTTGTTGTTGTTGTTTGTTTGTTTTGAGGTAATTGTGAATAGGAGTATTTCCCTAATTTCATCCTCTCTACCTTTGTCATCAGTATATAGAAAGGCTACTATTTTCTTTTTATTAATTTTGTATCCTCCTACTTTGCTGAAAGCATTTATCAGCTCTAAAGTTATCTGGTACAGCCATTAGGGTCCTTCACACAGAGATCATATGCAAATAAAGACAATTTGATTTCTTGCTTTCTTACTTGTATCCTTTTTATTTATGTCTGTTGTCTAATCACTGTAGCTAAGATATCAAATACTATACTAAATAAATTTGGAGAAAGTGGACACCCTTTTCTTGTTTCTCACTTTTTAAAATATCTTTATTACGAATAAGTATATACATTGTATGAGCAAATATTGTGAATGTGTCCCTGTTTCCTTCCTATCTGTCCCCTCCCCTCTGAGGTCCTTCCTTGGTGAGCATACTAGATCTGTCCATAGGTTAGGGGTTGTGAACTACACAGAGGTCGCCAGATTTTTGTTTTTTCTTCCACCTTTGTATATTGCTACTAATGGGGGCGATGTCTATGAATGTTCTCTCCCACCATGACTCTTACATTACATAGTGGGTGAGTTTTAAGTCTGCTTTGCTGTTGATATCTTAAGTATCTCTGGGTCTTTGTCCTGGGTTGTATTTGGTATCGTTGGTGTCTGTCTCGATTAATCTTTCATGGGTTATCTGACTTGTTGTGGTGATTGGTCTCCTGTTTGTCTGGTCACTTTCTCTTAGGCTTCATTTGAGCCCTGTGTAAAGGCCAAGGGTGGTTTGTGTCTTGCCAGGATGTCAGTCATCATCCAATGTCTTATTGGTGGAATTGAGTTGTCCTCAGCTCTCTCACTGCCTTCTGAAAAATACCAACAGAATTTCCCTAGGAGAGTGAGATCTGTATAGGTTAAATGAGACAACATTGCTATTTTGGTTAGCTCCTAAAGGGTGTAGCCTCTCTGTAGCTCTCTGATAGTGGGAATTTCCCCTAGGAGCACAAGTTCTTGATCCCAGTTCTAGTTAAGGGTTCCTTGTCACTAAGCCATGGCTCAGGGAGTTGGGGGAAGAGGGGGCAGAAAGATTGTAAGAGCCATGATGGGTGAGAATATCCAGAGACATTGCTCTCCTTTGATATCTTTAAAGATACTTACTATCATTCTTTTGAACTCTGTCTGGCATTCATCTTATCACTGGAGGTTATTTCTGTTGGCTTTATAATTTTTCTAAGAATTATGCTGTCTTGATTTTTTGTGCTTCTTATATAATTGTGTAGAGGTTTTTGCATTTTGAGTTGCTGATGTGCTTGGGCTTTCTAGCTCTAGTCTTAGTTGTGTAAATCAGAAGTTATATTTTTGGAGTAGGAGCTCAAGGTGCCAAATGTGGCTTTTATATTATTCCCAGAGTAATATCAGGAGTGACCCAAGCTGTTGGATAAGCCTGCTACACAAATTTTCTAGTTTTTAATTCTATACTAGATCAAATCTAGCTTTGATTTCAATTATTGTTGGTGGGTTAAAAAAATAATCCTGGTGGAAGTATATTGGGTTTTGAGTTATTTAGAAGTGGGTATAGGGTGAATGAGTGGAAGAGCTAATATTAAATTTGAAAAAGAGGGAGTTGGCACAGGTATCTGGAAGAAGGATATTAGGTTAGTGCTAGTTTTCACAGACTTTAGAGGTTGTTGGGGCAATGGAAAGTTAGTTATGGACAGTGAAGAGGGATAAGAAGGAGAGAAATTCAAAAAGGTTTTTGAAAGAGAGGGAAAGTAAATACATGGTTGATGTTGTGAATGGAAAGAGTAGTCGTTAGATTCTAATGGTAGGCTGGGTATGGAGGAATACAAGCACAATAGGTAAATCCAAGTGAGCAATGTAGAAACATAAGACTAACATAGAGTCTTTATGCAGGAGTACAGATTCAAACAAAATGGCAAATAACAAATCCCAGGCTCTAAACTGGTGGGGTATGGTGGCTCACACCCTTAATCCTAGCAATTGGGAGGATTACATTTCTGGGCTGCAGTTTGTTCCAGGTCAGCCTGTCCACAAAAAAGGAAGAAGAAGAAATGAAATGTCACTATAAATTAAGAAATATCAAAAGTGACAAAAGTTAGTCCTAAAACATATCTTTCTTTAGAATGTCAAAGTAGACAAAATGTTCATTCAACACATCTAACACATCAGTATGTTTTAGGTTTTTTTTTTTTCTTTTTCTTTTTCTTTGTGGGCTAGGCTTGAATTTTTTTCCCTCCCTTGATAGGGAAGGTGCAACTGACACATCCAATAAGAGACTCTATTCTTGGCTTTGGGGTAAACACTGCTCAGTTACATTTTGTGGTAATTTTCTGTCTCATGTACATTGTGTGAAGCTGATGCCCTCTTTGGCGCACTGTGAGACCCACTCAGCTGGTTAGGTGGTGTAGTGGTTTGATTCAGGTGTCCCTCAGGTACTTAATGTGTTCTGAATGCTTGATCCACAGTTGAGGGCAGTTTTGGAAATGGAATCTGGTTAGAGGTGTGTTGTTGGGGGCGGGCTCATGGGGCTTATAGCCAGACAGCTTCCCCTTGCTAGTTTTTGGCATACCTTCCTGCTTCTGTTTGCAGTGCCATGGCAGAGGTGATGTCCACCCTCTGCTCATGCCATACTTTTCTCTATCATCATGGTGCATGCCCTGGAGTCTATAAAACAAAATAAATCCGTTCCTCCAGTCAGTTTTTTTTTGGTTGGGTTCTTTTCTGTGCAGCAATGAGAAAGCTGCCTACAACATGTAGGTGGATCTACTCTTCAGGGATCAGCTATGCTGGATGCTGTGTGGGAGGGGTGGCTGTGGTCCCTTGTCCCTTGGAATCCAGAGATCTCTGTGGTTCCCAGCCTGGTGGATGGGGGAGAGGAGGTTTTGGAAAGCTGTCTGAAGTTGTTCTGCAGCTGCTCAGATGGATTCAGGGTTTTTGATATTGTAAGGCTGGTGTGATGAAGAACAGCTTCCAATCATTCTGCTCTTACTGGCTCAGGCAGAGCCTGATGAGGTGAAACAATTTCTGACTGGGGCTCAATTCTCTGCCACAGGCTGGAGCCTGAAGCTTGCAGATTTTGTGGTTGATGGAAGCTGAGGCTCCCTCCTGCTTCTCTGTCCTGTTCTCCACTGGGTTAGATGTTCCTTACACACCTTCATATTTTGTTAGAAAAGTGTATTATGTATTATTTGGCCTATTCTCCCACCCAGGTTTTTTTGGTGGTCTCTCTTTGGCCATCCTTACCTGAACTTCCCACTTGGAAATTTATACAAATTTCTTACCACGGGATGAAATCCAGGATACCATGCTACATTTAGTAATCATGTAAACCTACTCATGTCTATAATAGTACAAGGCCTTTCCTTCTCTTTCTTGACCTTGATTCTTATGAGGTGTGTTGGTCATGTATTTTATGCCATGTCCTTCTTGATTTTGTCTGTTTCCACATGATTGAGTGAAACTACTGGTGTCTGGTAGGAATAGCTGTCAGCAAAAGAGGCCCTCTCAACACTTCCTTTCAATGACTTAGTAGTGGCTCCAGACGCTGACCTTGACTACTGGTGAAGGTAATGCCTGCATGGTTTTCCATTGTGAAGTTACTCTTCTCCCCTTCTGTTTCACACTCCTCTGAAGAACAACTCTATATGAAGATCATACTCTAGGTGACAGAAATGAAGCTTCTTTTTAAGACAGAAAAAAAATTGTAGAAAAGTGATAAAACTGTCCCAGTCACGAATAAAGAATTCAAGGAGCATAGTTACAAATTCTGTTCATTTTAAGATTTTCTCCAGTGACTTCAGTCTTGTCTGGGATAATTAAAGTTCTAATGATGATTATTTTCCAATGTTCATTTCTTTCCAGTCTTAATTAAGGTAGATTCCGTCTTTCTCATCTAGCTGTTTATTTTTGCAGTTAGTTATTTATATTGGTATGTACTCATGGGCACATTTTTTTTCCTTTGAGTTTAATCTGATACTAGTTTTATTTTTTAGCTCAAGTTATTCCAGCTTTGTTCATCAGTGACTTTCATATTAGTGGCTCTGCTCTTTGACCTGCCTCTCAGCCTCTACATCTATTCAGGATTTTCTTCCTAGCATTGCTGTCTTTTGCACTATTCTTATATTTTTCTTCTCCCAAGGCTCAAATAACCT
Organism: Zapus hudsonius; assembly: GCA_004024765.1. Classification (NCBI taxonomy): domain Eukaryota; kingdom Metazoa; phylum Chordata; class Mammalia; order Rodentia; family Dipodidae; genus Zapus; species Zapus hudsonius. The sequence goes on from PVHP010034666.1 coordinate 13,520, forward strand.
GTTTCTCCAAAGAACTCTGGGTGTGGGAAGCTCATTATCTCTCTCTCTCAGTTATCATTGTCTATAGGGAATTTCAGTGAGCAGAAACAGAAAAAAAATAGATGTATATGCATACTAATTGATGTGTAGATAGGCAATAATATGTCTGTATAATTATGCAAACATAAATTTATACTAATATCTCAAATTTTGATCTACCAGCACCACAGCACATGCATTTGAGGGGACGCAAGTCAAACATTATCAAAAATTAATATGAACAAATTTCAAGAATTGGAAAATAATCATACAAATACATTCTTCCTTTAAAAATAACCCAAACCATAACTAATTGATTACACTTAACACCACTAAATTAAACTTTAAAATGGTTACGATGGTAATTTTATATTATGCATGTTTTACCATAATAAAACAAAGTGACCCATGAGGTCCAGAATACACTACACGACAGGATTCTGTCAAAGCTCTTGATTACCAACCCCAGGCCTGAGGTGAGATCCTGTTGCTGAAGAACACACAGAAAGCCATCTATCAGCACCGAGAGTCCCTACAAGGTCCAGAATGGTAACCAGCCCCCAGATGGTAGTGAGTGCAGAGCTGGAAGGCCCTGCATAAGCTGCCAGGGGAAACTGGTCAACGACAGCTGCAATAAACAGAGATCACTGACATGAAACGCAGTTGGCCACCATGAGTAGGCTGAACACATTGCCTACTGGGAGAGAACAGTGAACCATGAAGAGAGCACTTGTGCAATGGAGGCGCCAAAGCCTGGGGGAGGCAATCAACAGCTGACAATTCGCCCAAGAAATTCACTCAGTGAAGGGGAGTCCGTGACTGGAACTGGAATTTCAGGGTCAATTACATAGGGAACCAATATCTTAGGACACCAAAGAGAAACTCACTTTACAAGTGATTTACAAAAAGCTACCAACAATAGAATCTAGCCAACTCAGGAATGTGTATCTCAATTAACCTATGCTGATCTCACTCTCCGATGGAGATACTGTGTGTATTTTCCAGAAGATGCTGAGAGAGCTGTGGCTCTTCCAAACCTACCATTGAGCCATAGGCAGACAGCTGTCTTCCTGGCAAGAGATGCACCACCCCAGACCTACCGTGGAGGATCCATAGGGAACCCCGCAGGCAGAGATGGGATAAGCAAGAAACCTATAACTACAGCCAATCAATCAACCCAGGATGAACCAGCGAAATAGACACCAATGATTTTAAACACAACCTCAAAGAGAAGCAGAGGCCCCTAAGGCCTCAACAATAAAGCAGCCTTAATACTCACCCACCATGACTCAGGGAACTGAGCGGAAGAGGGGGCGGAAAGATTGTAAGAGACATGGTGGGGGAGAATATCCAGAGACATTGCCCACCTCAGGAACAACATGCAAAGGGGGGTGGAACCAGGTTGACTCCTAGGCTATTCACAACCCCCTACTGATCCAGACTGCCCACAGAGGAGGGTATCCAACTGACCGGGGACAGGGAAGAGGGAAATAGGGGAACTGGAGACATCAACAAATTATTCCCTTATTGTGTATCTAATTATCGATAATAATAATAAAAATATATTCAAAACAACATTAACAGGAGAGAAATCAGGTCAGTCTGAAGAGAATGACTAAAAGCTAGATAAGATCTAAAATTATTTCAACTAATGAAGTAATAATGTAATACTGTATTTTGGCATAAATTAACTTCAATTCAGGCAAAGCAATAATTTAAGTAAATATAATTATACCAAGTTTGGTTTCATCCACTAAAATATATGAGCAAAATATGTTTTCAGAGAAAATTATTGCAAACACTCTACAGAACTAGCCAGATTACTCAGTCACAAATACCCTATACAAGTGTGTATATGCTTTCCTGTGTATGTAAGAACAGAAAGAAAAAGATTTCTAATATTAGAAATATATATTTAAGATTGAGATTATAAGAAAAATAGAAATATTTTTGAAGAATTGTATTTTATTTATGAATAAAAATTTCAATTTTAAGTTAATTTTAGGAAACTAATGTCTGTGCAATGATTTAAAATATAGTAGTGAGATAGCACTTTATCATTTTAATGCAATGAAAATATATGTGTGATAAAGTTAAAATCATATAAAGGAAGTCTAAGTTTTCCATTTTATTTTAATTTTAGTATAAGTTATTGGTAGTAGCCATAGTCACATTATTATAAAATTTGGTTTTGAGACAGATTTTTGTGCTTTAAAACCCTCTATATTTTCTTCCTTTTAATAAGAGACATGTGTGGATTTTTATTTCAATATAAAACTAATTTCAAATATAAAGAAAATAATGATAGACAGATGATAGATAGATAGATAGATAATTAAATATATTTGCTTTTCAGATGTTTACTTACATTAATGGTATTTTTGCAATAATCTTAGTGGATTAGTGTAATCATTGTTGTCTCCTGAGTTCAGTAACTTAGTATAAACTTTATCTGTATCAGCTTTCCCAGTTGAGGAACAGGCTTTTCTTTCTCCCTCGTTTCTCCATGTTTTTATGTGAGTGCTCCTTCAATTCTGATTGAGCTTTTTATTCTTCTCTGCTGACCGTCTTTTAGTTCTCTATTACTTCACTGCTTTTAAGAGCTAAGGGCAGAATTATCCTTGAAAATGGAATTCATAATACAAAATATTAGAAATTCACAAATGTATATTTTAGTAATAACTTGCTTTTTAAATGAAGAAACAGACCAATTCTTTTACAGTAGGCAAGCATAGGCATTAGTTGTCATTAAAATAAGAGCACAAAATTGTTCAATCTCAAAGTAACCTTTCATGGCTTTCAAAATTAATGGATCTTAATTCCAAAACACCTGCATAAAGATAAAAATAATGTCTTCAAATGGATGAATTTTATGTCTGTAAATTTGGTATCAACAAAGCTGTGTCCAAAAAAATGAATCTGTAAAGGCTTCAAATTGTATGTGACATTCAATAAAACGCATTATTACAAAAACAGCAAGATGTTTCATCATGGCCTAGGGTTTGTGGGATTATAGTAGGGAAGTGTTGGGGAAAGCACAGATAATGTTTTAAGACAGTGAAAGTAACCTGAATGATACCCTCATGGTTGATTTCTAATACTAAGAACTTGTCACCCTCTTAGAGCATGACCCTTAATGTACAAGAGTTAAAATACTTTGTAGGTCAGTGAATCTCAGGTTGGAGGGTATATGTGGAGACCACAATACCAGAGGCAATATTGACTGCGTGTGAATATTTTTATTATAGCTAATGAAGTAATTTCCAACAAATATATAATCAATATTTCATTTTAAAATAGATTTATTTATTTATCTATTTATTTATTTATATGTTTGTAGAGAGAAAGAGAGACAGAGAGAGAATAGGCATGCCAGCAACTCTGGCTACTGCAAAAAAAAGCTCCAGATGCATGGGCCACATATTTTGTGCATCTGCCTCTCCATTGTTACTGGGGAATTGAACCCATGCCCTCAGCCCTTAGGCTTTGCAGGAAAGTGCCTGATCCATCTCTCCAGCCCAGATTATATTATTTGCACTGTTAGACATCTACTGAAGAATTAAGTAAATGGTGAAAGGCTTATCACTATAGTAGTGGGGTATTACAGATAAGAAAGTGGAGAAGGCTAGAATTTGGAATTGGAGTGGAGTCAGAAAGGTCAGCATGAATGATTTCATATGGCTACAGATACCTGCATTTAAAAATATGTATGTATCTGAACATAGATGTATGAATTACACATCACATTTTTATTTCCTGCTCAGGTGAGAACACCTTGAAGAACCCCAATTGCAAAGAGCACAAATCAAGCTATCTTGGAGAAGTGGCAGAGATGGACTCTGCCCAGGTGGACTCACTGGAGCTCACCTACACAGATAGTGGGAATGTGGACGGTATAGGGGAAGAAGCCTTTGAACCAAATACACACCGATCTAGAAATCCAATATCCCACTTTGAAATATAAATCAAGAATTTTTTCATAGATTTATGAGGGGATGAATTTCAGAATGTTCATCTAAGTATAAGCACTGAGGGCAAGTTCACCTTTCTGTCATCAGGAACACCCTATACTCAGTGCAGAGAACACAGAGCAGAGTCGTAGGCACGGGTGATAAGCAATACAGCCCATGCACAAAGGGAAAAATGGGTGGGTCTCAAAAGACAAATGATCAGTGATGGAAAAAAAGACAACGCCCCATAATATAAACACAATCACTTGTGCACAAAGTAACAATTCATTCTTTGTAAGGATGCATATCGTTTCCATTTGAGAATCTTATGACAGGAAGCCTAAAGCACATTATAAGTGCTAACTCTTTATCAGAAGGCTCAGTTCCAAGGAAAATGGATGTACATTAAGCCAGAGTGATAGATGCTTATCTGGCCACTGTTTTATCATGAACTACAGAAAAACATAGCTTGATGTCTCTCGTGTCTTATACACATGTTTTGTGGTGTGAGATATTTCTGCAGACTCAGGAGAAAAAATGTGCTTTTTAAGATTCAACTTGAGACTTAAATGGGATACAATTTCTCTTGTAGGACCCTCAAATTTTCTGATTCTATTTGAGCAAAGTTTCACCATAAGGCATTAAGTAAATCATTTTAAAGTTGAGGAAGGGCTCCTGCATCGGAGAAAGACATACTCTGTGGTCTTTCCCTGTGGTGTGACACACTGCAGGGGGTGGAGCCTGGGGAGAAACAGGCATTCAGGGCCTCTCAGAATCAGTGACCTGCAGAAGCATCTCAGGTGGGCCAAGCAGGTGAGACTCAAGACACAAGTGTGAGAGGGCAGATGGTGCTTATACAAGGAATAATATAGACAAACTAGATAGTCTCTGCTGGGGGAGGCAAGAAGGAATAAGTAAAGCAGGAGTGTTTGCTGGGGACAGGGTGGTAATGAGTGATACATTAGAGTGTAATTAACTTCATACCCTTTCTGTAAAAACAAGGAATGGGAGGAGATAAAGAAAAGCACCAGATCATATCAATCATCAGCACAAAGGTACCCTTGAAACCCCAAGCTGAGTCTCTTCACCTGCTGAGTCACCAAAGCCCTTGCTATGTATGTCTAGGATCTGTTGATTGTTGTTTGTGCGTATGTGCATATGTGTGTGCATGTCTGCATGTGTCTGGTGCAAGTGTGCTTGCACATGGAGGCAAAAGTTGGTATGGCCTGTCTTCTTCCACTATTCTACACCCTATTCATTAAGACAGGGTCCCTATCTTGAACCCAGGGTTTGCTAAACTAGCTAGTCTAGCTAGCCAGCTTGCTTTCGGGATCTTTCCCTATCTCTACCTCCAGAGCACATAAATGACAGGTGGGCCAGCATGCCCACCTGGCATTTGTGTGGGTACTGGGTGGGATCCTATATCTGGAACTCATGTTTGCACAGCAAGTGGTTTAGCCATTGACTCATCTCCCAAGCTCTCCCCC
>PVHP010034667.1:0-19331 GCA_004024765.1 Zapus hudsonius
TGTTGGTAGTCCAGGTCAGCCACTAGCTTCCTGTGCTCTAGCTTAAACCTCTCACAAGACGAATTGTTAAAAGGAACTAGAATACTTGGCCTTCACGGATATTCAATCATCCCTAATGTTATAAAAACAGCATTTCAAAATAGCCTTGGTAAGGTAGACATTGAATCCTCAAAACAAGAAATTCACCAAGGTCAGTTATAGAGCTGAGTGATTCAATAGCCTTCACTCGTCAGTACTGACTCTATTCTTTCTGTCTCTTTACGCTATCTTTAGCTTTATGTTATCAGAAATAGTTACCGGACTTTCCTATTTTAAATACTGATGGAAATATATTTAAAGAAAGAAAAGAAATGCTAAATACTTTCATATTCCAGAAATTATATAGTGCTTATATATAGATATAGATACACATATCTGTATAATGATATAGATACACATATCTGTATCATTATTATTTCATGTATATCAATAATCCAGTAGGCACTATATTTCTAAGTGATTATTGCATGTAACTCAACTAATTATAGGCAACACAATTGTTTATTGATGTGATACCTACCTATTATCTATATCTTTATCAATCTATCCTTCTTCCTGTCTCTTCATTTCCACTGTTTCTTCCACTGATTATTTATCTTAACTTTAGTACATTTGTTTTATATGATATGCATTAAAATGAAATGTCCCCCATAGCCTTGTGGGTTTTGGATACTTGATCCCTATTGGATGGCAATTTGGGAGAAATGTGGAGCATTTAGGAGTTAGATCCCTGCTGTAGCAGGTGTGTTGCTTACGGCAGATTTTCAGGTTTATTAGTCCAGCCTACAATATGAAAAAATGTGATACCCAGCAGTATTTCCTGTTTTATTTTCCCTACTGACATGAAACTTCTCCTAGAAACTCCTCCTGAAATAAACCCTTTCCTCCTATGAGCTGCATCTGATCCCAAATGTTGTCTAAGCAATGAGAAGGTAACTGCTACTCCAGGTCATACCAATATTCTGAGGAATCAGTTTAGAATCCAGTACTGTAGGAGAGAACTATGTTTCTGAGACAGAGCTTACCTCTCATGCCACTCTTGTGTTACCAGTTTCAAGGGTAAAGGCTATGTGATAATAACAATAGACCTTTGCCCCTTAGCTCAGCAGAAGACTCCCTGGGGTCTTCTATCTATTTATGATAACATTAGTGGTGCTTCACTGTGATTTCTGTATATAGATATTTAAAATAAGTAACATTTTTAATAGAAAGCAAAGATAAAATTTTATGGAAAAACCAAGGAAGGCAATTGCCATTATTTTATTTATACCTGAACAAAGTGGCTCAGTCAGTATCTGCACCTATGCTGTTTCACTGCTCATATTGCATTTCCTTTGTTGCCAGAAAGTAATTTGGCTGTGTGATTCTTTACCTAGTTAGGTGACCAGATCTCTCAATTTTAGAGTCTTGTCCATTGGTATTCCTGCCTAGATTGTATTTTAAGGGTTTTGTTGTTGTTGTTGTTAATAGTGATTATTTCATGCTTGATGAATGGCCGTCCCATGTTCCTGAATCAAGGTTGAGCCTTCATCTCTGTCACCCTGACCATTGGTGTCATGGTTTGATCCAGGTGTCCCCCACAAACAAATAAATGCGTTCTGGTTGATAGATCCTCAGCTGATGGCAGTTTGGGTTTTACAACCTTGCTGGAGCTGTACTGTCTGGAGTGGGCTTATGGGGTTATGAGCCAGCTCTCCCTTGCCAGTGTTTGGCACTCCTTCCTGCCATTGTTTGCAGTGCTCTGGCCGGAGGTGATATCCACCCCTGTGCTCATGCCATCATTCTCCCTGCCAGGATGGAGTCTCCCTTCGAGTCTGTAAGCCAATTAAACCCATTAATTCCTCCACAAGTCTTTTTTGTTTGGGTTCTTTCTGTGCAGCAATGAGAAAGCTGACTGCAACAATTGGTTATGAAAACATAGGGCCTTGGCAAGGACCCATTGAAAGTGTGGCTTTGGGGCTGGAGAGATTACTCAGCAGTTAAGGCACTGCCTCCAGTGCCTAAGGCCCCGGGTTCAATTCCCCAGGGCCCACATTAGCCAGACCCACTAGGTGGTGGCCCTGTTGCTCTCTTCTCTCTCTCTCTCTCTCTCTCTCTCTCTCTCTCTCTCTCTCTCTCTCTCTCTCTCTCTCTCTCTCTCTCTCCCTCTCTCTCTCTCTCATCTCTGCTTGATAATGAATAAATAAAATATTTAAAAAAAGAAATTGTGGCTCCTATCCATACAAATGGGTCCTTTCCATCTAATTTCTCATTAAAATCTGACTCTGGTAAAACTATCTTTGTTAAGCCGGGCATGGTGGTGCATGCCTTTAATCCCAGCCCTCGGGAGGCAGAGGTAGGAGGATTGCCTTGAGTTCAAGGCCGTTCTGAGACTACATAGTGAATTCCAGGTCAGCCTAGATTAGAGCGAGACCCTACCTCAACCCCCCCCAAAAAAAACTATCTTTGTTGAGTATTCACCGGATATACAAATTATTTTCATAGTTTCTGTTCACTTGAAAACATTTATTGACATTTTCCCAAATATCTATGTCACCAATTTCTCAATAATACTTTTCTAGTCTCTAAGCACACAGATATATCAGACTAAAAGCCTTGAATAAATCATTCTATAATTGACCATGTAACCAAGTGTCTTTACAAGCAATGAGAGGAACCAGAAATTACTTGTAGTTTTGCTTACAGGAAGGATCTCTTTTCATCACTGCCTTCATCAGTACCCCAGAGGGACCAGAGTCCTTCACCAATCAATCCATTCTCTGTTAGTGCCTGCACATCTTGCAGAACAATCTTTCAATCAAGCCTCAGTGTTCTCTTCTCCTGGCTATTGAATTTAAGGAGTTTGCCATAAGGTCATAATTGCAGTTTGAAAATGAGAAGGCATCATAGTAACAACTTGAGGACTGTGAATATTCCATGTTTTGACCTGGTAAATTACTTGTACCTTCACAAACTGCCACATGCATCTGATCTTAAAATGTTTCTAGATATGCCTAGCTTTTTGGCAGGATGAATGAGAGAGAACTTCCAGTTCTTAATAGCTCAAACCACACACATGGTAACTTGGTGCACACAGTCAAATATTCATTCATTTCTAAGACCAAGTGACAGGGCAAAAGCTGCTTTTTCAAAGGAGGGTATTTCCTTCTGTCCCCTATGCCTTTCACCTGAATCATTAGTCATATTTACTTACAGTTTGGTTAGTTACAGAAGGAAATGGGGGCAGGTGTGGAAACAACGGAGAGTGGAGATGTTCACATACCTAAACTAACAATAATATGACTCCATAGAATCCTGTCTTCTGTACAACAAGTTACAGAAGCAGATAGGACCTCAAAGTGGGGAGGGTGGAAGCCTACCTATGGTACAAAAGATGCTGACCTCTGGCTCCACAAACCAATAAGTAGTTACCTCCCACAATGAGCTGTTGATTAGATTGACCCACATGGTCCCTAAAATAAGACAAACTTTTCTCACAGACCTTGAATACCCACCTCAGGCAGAAGATAAGACCCTATTGCTGAAGATTCCACAGACTGATATCACACAATACTGAAAGACCCTGCTGAATCCAGAAACAAAATCAGCTCCCAGAAGGGCAGCCTGGGTAATGCCGGAAGGTGTTGCACGAGCTGCCAGGGGAACCAGACCAAGGACATCTTGACAGAGCAGGAGGCATCTTCAAGTTACATGGCCTGAGAGTGCAGAACACACTGCTATATGGCACAGACAAGAAGCAAGTCAAGAAGTGCCCATCTAATCTGTGCAATAGTGGCACCCAAACTAGGTGGGTAATCAACTACTGGGTAATTGGCTATGAGATCCACTCAGAGGCAGGGAACCCCTAACTGATAAGGGGACCCAAGGCAACCCTGAATGGGGACTAAGAACCCCATCTACGTGGGAAAGTCCTCACTAACCATAGGTCCTCAGAAAGGCTATACCCACCAAATGCTCACCAACCTAGCAATATTTGTCTCAATTTACCAATAATAATCTCACTCTCCACTGGAGACTCTGTTTATATCTTTCAGAAGGCAATGAGAATGGGGGGACAATGGAACTCCACCAAAGGGACTTGATGTAAAGGGGGGACACACAAGCAGGAGATGATCCACATAGAGCCCTAATACAACCTCTAAGGAAGTGGGATCTATTCCCACAGCAAGGCAGATAACCTATGGAAGGACATGGAGAGGTACCAAGGGTGCCCAAAATTGTCCAAAACACAAATTTAGAGACTTTTACAAACCTAATAACTATGGGAATTTTGAATTCACCCACTGTGACTCAGGAAAATTTGCGGAAGAGGGGGGTGGAAAGAATATAAAAGTCATGGGGGAGAGAATAACTAATGCATAAAAGGGAATGCCATCATGGATTCAATGGCTTTATCTAATAACCTGTGATACTGAGCATATTGTTGTGTTAATATATATAATTTTAAGCCAATAAAAATGTTTTAAAATAAAGGAGGGTATTTATCTGCTAATGGTAGTAGGGAGTATCTAAAAATACTGAAGTCCTGTGCAGCAATGCAGTCGTGTGAAATCCAGGAAGAACATAACACCTGAGCATCATCCAAACAGTGTCTGTGGTCCGTCAAGCAACTGCATCAGTTTCACCACATAGACAAATGACAAAGCAGCTTTACCCAAGCCCAGACTCTCTTTTGCTGGGTGACTCAAAATTAGCAGTTTTTGACAACATTGAGTGATCTTTGAGAACTTTTTAAAAGCATGTCGCTAAGAATAAGAGCCTTTAATGAGAAATATATTGCCTACAAAATTAAAAAGTTGGTATCCCTCTTTCTTATCTAAATGACAGGCCAGAAGCAGTAATTTAGTTTAGAAAAGATATTTTAATATGACCAATACCATCTGCCCAAGCAGATCTTTATCTGAGCTAGAAGGCCATTGAATGGTACTTTCCTTCCTATGATATGCAACTGTCTTCCCAATAAGTATTGAGTTTTTGCTACTCACTAATCCAATCAGCAAATGTATTAATGTGATCAAGATATTTGCAAACCAAATAATGATTTAGGCCTGGGAAAGGGATGGCTGTAATAAGTAGGTATCAATAGCCTTTAGAGAAAAAAAGATGACTGTTTCCTGTGGGCCTGCTGAACAAGTGTAGAGAAAATATAATTTGCCAGATCAATAACCATGAAGTACATACCAGCAGACGTATTCATTTGCTCAAGCAATTGCATCCTATCTGGCATATCTTCAGGGAATGGTGTTCCCAGTAAGCACCTCACAGTAACATTCTGCCATTTTAAAAGATCCTCCTGACATCTGTTAAAATTAAATTAAAAAAAAAACATTTTTATGAATTTTGGTAGGAATTATCATCCTTTGCATTTCCAGGTACTTGGTAGTTATATTAAATTCTGAATTTCCTATCAGGAGGTAATGTTGCTCTTGGGTGGGTAGAGGCTCTTCCAGTCATTTCCATATGACTGTTCTCACCATTATAATCCAAATTCTATAATTAAGAAAACATATATGATATTTCTGTCAGCTTTGATGTACATGCTTATTTTGTATGAGAATACAAGAAATACTTTAAAGAGGAATTCAAGAAGCAACTGGCCACACTATCATACAAACTTAATTTAAACCACATCCATCACTTCACCTCCATAAGCTTTTCTTACAACTGTTAAAGTGATGGTTTGTGTCTTGGATAAGTAATTCCAAAAAACGTCATAGTTTTGTTGGAAGAGATGGAAAAAAATAATAATTAACTGTAAATATTTTGTGAACATACTGGAACACTTTTTTTTTTCAAAAAGAAGCTGCCCCTAATTTCATTTTAGTTCTTTTAAGTCTTTAAAATGTCCTCCTATCAGAAAATGAAATATGGGTTGCTAAACAGGCCACTTGTTTCAGTTACAGAGCACTGAGAAATCAAGTTGGAACTTAGAGGGAAGCTCTTTTTGGTTGTTTAGCTATAAGATGCTATGCAAGCTTCTGGGGGAGAAAAATAACAGTTTTATCCAATGGTGAAGCATCGGCCCTCAGAAGGAGGCTTCTACTGTGTGTTATTTGGCTAAATGGAAATACTGTGTGCCTAACAAGTGCCCTCTAAATATGTATGTTTATGGCCATATGTTAGTGCTCTCCTCAGCTGTGGTTAGAGATGCTTCTCTTTTCTAAGGGACGCGATTAATGATGAGGTTCAAAGCTCATGAATGTGCTGAACATAAGTGACTAAGGATTATTCAACACTGAATGACATCGGTATCACCACTTCCAAGGTTCAGGCAACAGTATTCAAGAGTGAGTCGAAAAACATCTAAGAATCAGAGGATATGTGTGTGTCGGGGTGTGGGCTGTAGGATGTTGTCATCCAGGTACGACAAGGCTGTTGTATTCATGACGTCACATTAACTCCATTAATCTGTATGAGACCCATACAATATTGGGTCCATCAGCATTCTATATCATCTATAGTGGAGGAGGGCATGAGTCCCTCATCCTTCCCTGAGGGGTTATTGGCAGGGAATGGCAACTGGATAAATGGAAGACATTTTCTATATTGTATAGCCATTGGGAGGATCCATGTGTCTTGGTAAATAATACGTAATATGTGCCTATATGGACAATCCCAATTCAACCCAGTGATAAGTGCATATACACACAGATACACACACACACACACACACACACAAACACACACACACACACACAAAACATCAAAGTAGATGAGAGACTACTTGGAAAAAAGAAAGAGTTCAGTGGAGGGGAGTAGAAAATATGGGATTAGGAGAAGGTAATGGGATGTGGGTTTTGATTTAAAAAAAACCTTATATTCTTATATAAAATCATCAGTAAATTAATAAATATGATAATCAAAAACAACAAAGTTAAGCAACTCTCGTAAAAGTCAATGGGAAAAAAACTGAAAATCAACAACTGATTAAACTTCAGGAACTATAAGTAAATGGAAATTAAATAAAATAGTGCTGATTAACCCATTATTGTATTATTTTGTATTACTTAGACAATTAAAACACTTATATTTTTAAATTTGATTTGTTTGCACATTTAGAGAGAGAAAATGTATGGGTGTGTGTGTGTGTGTGTGTGTGCGTGCGTGCTTGTGTGTGTGTGTGTGTGTGCACATATATGTGTTTATGGGTGTTCCAGGATTTCTTGTGGCTGTAAATGAATGCTAGAATGTCTATACTATTTTTTTTCTTCCTTTTATTTCTTCCTTTCCTTCCTACTTTTCTCTCTTTCTCTCTTTCTCTCTCTCTTCTTTTATGGTAACTGTTATCAGAAGGGTAACATAGAAGTATGCTCATGGCAATTCTGTAGAGGGAAACAGTTATCACCATGCACCAAATCAATCTACTCGTTGTTCCTTACCAGTATCAAACTGAGCATTTGTTGTGAATACATAAAATGACTTTTTAAATTAAATAATTTAACAAGGAATGTCATGACCTTGAAATATACTCATTTGCACAATAAAACAAAACTTGAGCCAGCAAATAACTGCCTGGGTTTAGCAAATATCAATATGACTGGAATCCATCTATCCTTTGCTTCAGCTTTCTATGGCTGGTTGGAGAAATGAACCAGAGACAACAGACTTTACAATCAAGCACCTTTAACTACTGAGCCATCTCTCTAAACCACAAGACATTTCTTGAGACAAATGAAAATGAATACAAAATGTGGATAAAGCAAAAGGGATGTTCATATCCGTAAAAGAAATATATCCAAAATAGAAATAATCTCAAGTGAAACACCATTGTCACGGAGAAACTATGTTTACAACTATTGTTAGAAGAAAGATAATAAGTATCATAAAAGAATAAATGAAAGACTGAAGAAGTGCAAAGGGTACATAAACAAACACTTTGTTTTCTTGAAGAGATAAACAAAGTTGACAAATCTTTATCCAGACTAAGAACAAAGGGAAGGAATTCAAAACCTGTGTTGAAAATGGGGATGATTTGATGAGGAAATGGATAAAGCCTTGGATCCATACAAACTCAGGTTATAGGTCTCTTTACTTGGTTTCCACAAAGACTCAGTGCATACAACACATCTAGAATGGGGCTCTGCAGCTGTGAACAGAAGCAATAAAACATTATAGACATGGAAGGGTAGTCAAGAGCAGCATTCGGACAAAGAAAGGATGACTTTGAGATGAGAACGTGTATTACACTCTGCCAGTAGTTGACCTACAAGAACCAGATCAGACATTTGTTTCCTATCATTCCAGGCAGAGATTCATACTGATGGCTCAATCTCCTGTGAGCTTCCTGGTATCTGATATTGAGCACAAGGGTGGTGGAGCTGAGACTCCTGATTTTTCCTTCACCATGAGGATTTACACCTTTACCTGAACTCCTTCCCAGAGGTTGGCTAGGCATACATGACTACATCATTGTAAATAAAACACTTTTCAGCTTAGAGCCTACAGCCATGTGCAGAATTTTTACATTTTCCCTTTATTAGATCATTTCTGTTATTGCATACCTATTCATTAAAAAATAAATCTCACTAAAAGGCTGACATAATACCCTGTGGGTTTTATTATAGAAGCAAATTTATTTTCTGGTTCATTTAATGGTAATCAAATTACAGACACAGATAAGAGCAAACTGCAAGGTATTCAATCTAACACAGCCAAGACAGCCAGAGACCTGGCCTGAGGATACAATTTACTTGTATTGAAGCTATTTTTATAAGGTATTCTCTACATTTGTAGTTGAAATTTTATTTATATAAACAATTGTAAATGATCTCAATCTCTACACGGATGAGATAATTAGATAAGTTAGACAAATCAATAAATGTGTTAAATGTGATGTTTGGCATTCTATAGACAAAACAAAGAAATGTTCATTTTTCAATTAGACAGAGTGCTATAAATGTAATTAATGCTGTCTCTAACTGTGCTGATCTACTGATCCCTTGTTTCTCTGAATAGAAACTAGAAATTACTGCATATGTGGTAATTGTGGCATAAAAATGTAAAAACCTACCAAGCTATTCTGTGAGGATGCCTTTCAACCACTCGGAGAGTAAGGATAATCTCAAACATCATGCTCCAAACTGTGCATCCCCTAATGGACTGCTTGTGTGATATTAATGTCCAACTTTGTCCTTAGAGTTATTAAACAATTTTGATCATCATGATCATCAATATTATGATAGGGTATTTGTACATGTTGTGCACATGCATATCCGTGCGTGTGAATGCAGGCATGTGCACACCATGTCATATGTGTGGAGGTCAGAAGACAACTTTTGGGGGGCCATCCTTGCCTTACACCTCTGTAAGGCAGAGTCTCTCCATTTGTTGTTCACTGCTATGATTGACAGGTCAGCTGGACCACTAGAGGTCAGCTGGACCACTAGTTTCTGGGCATTTCTCCTAATCACACATCTATCTGGTTAGGATCCACCATGCTAGGATTACAGAAACACCACAGCACCCAGCTTTTACATGGGATTTTGAGATCTAAACTCAAGGACTAAGGCTTATGGAGCAAGTGCTTTATTAACTTAAACATCTCCCCAGATCCTAGTATAATACTTGTAAATTTCAGTCTCATATCCCTTGTAAATTTAAGTCATGGCCATTATCACCACCATCACTATCATCATCTAAATAGACATGTCAAGCTTCAGATCCCATAACTAGGCATTTGGAAGATATGATTTCTAAAATAAACCTTAACTCATGTATAGTAAAAAGAGTGCAGCTGTCACATAGAAAATATAGGGGGTTATTTGATGTTTTAAAGATTACACAGTAGTTATAAAGAATACTGCTTATTACTATTTTTCTTTTATGAGCATCTAATCATTGCTACATGTAAGACAATCCAAACTTTAATAGATGATTTACACACATAAGCTTTTAATATGTTAACATCATAAAATGTATATTTTTTTCTGATTTAGCTATTTGCTCTGTGGCACTTTATCCTACTGTATATTGATGATAAAATTAGAAAACTAGCAAAGCCAATGGGTAATTGGTCAATAGTTAGAATATGGAATAAAATAAGTGGAGTCTCTAAATAATCTTAAACAATTACTAGAAATAAAAAATGCTGCATTTTCAAGTTCTTGGGTTTTTAAAACTCAACATAATGCATATATTTAAACAACATTAAACAACCATAATAAAAATGAAATACTCATATAGGCTTTTAGAGCCTATCATAGAACATTACATTTATTTCCTTCTAGGACTGTGGTTTCTGGAAAATAGTTGAGCCTGAAGTTAAAGCCATTGCATGTATATTGAAGGGAAACTTCTATGAGTCCAAACTTCTCAATTATTAGGTGGAAGCTGCGAACTGATATCTTAAATTGCTTTTTGTAGTTGTATTGCTTCTTTTATTTTCAATTCTCTTTCCTGGATGAGTGGGTGGGGTGGGTGGAGAGGTCAGCATTCCAGGATCTGGTTGATCAGATTTTCAATTTTGGTGTGCGGTGCTGAACCCTGTTATAAACAGCAGAATATTGCATTGCACCCCCCCTTTTGCAAGTCACCCCCACACCCAAGGGGCTCTGACACAGCAAAGCTAAGTTTCTTTAGAACTTAGGTAGAAACAAGTTCTATTTCCCTGAATATGCCTTAAAAAGAATGAAATAGGGTTTATATTCAACAAAGAAGAAATAACTCCGAATGCTTGAATTCATTTTGACTTACAGAAAGTATAATTTTAATAAAGTATGAGTTTGGTATTTTTTCCTCAATTGATTGTTTTGATTTTTTTCCTTTTAATTTCCATTCTTGACCTTTTTAGTCCATTTTTATAGATATAAAATTTTGAATTCTCCTTAATACTGTTTGAATCCAAACAAGGTGTCTTTAATAAAACTGTAAATCTTTCCACTGAGTCTTCATTAGATGCTATGTATTTTTCACGTAGATTCATGGAGAGGAAATGATTCTAGATGATCAGAAACAATATGCTTGCAGAGATTCCTTTGATGCAGAGAACAGTGGAAATTGCAAAATTACATGTAAAAATGGCAAATTGTAAATCATTTTATTTCTGGTATAGCACAGAAATTCTTAAATTAATTTCCTTTCATTAATCAACTGTTTTTACTTACACTAGAAAGCAACGACATCATTAATAAGATTTTGCACGAAAAACATATCATATACTTTTGTTGTATCACTAATGCATTTCCCTAAAATTTAAGAGCCTCTAAGAGTGGTGATCAAGTTTATATGCAATTATTCTCAGACATTATTAAGTCTAAAGTATTTGATTTATATTCACATTGTTGAAATCAAGAATTTAATTTATTTTTAGCAACTGTAATTAAACAATTACTTCAGAGAGTCTAGATTGGTCAAAATTTTCATCTCCTTTTCTTCAAACTGCAAAGCAGCAGAACTATATTCATTTTTATCTTTTTATTTATATATGTATAAGGCATGAGAGAGAATGAGAAGAGAATAGGCATGCCAGGGCCTCTTGAAACTGCAAGCAACTTCAGACACATGTGTACCTAGCTTCTCCTGGATAAGGGGGGATTGAGCCCAGGATGCCAGGCTTCACAAGCAAGCATCTTTAGCAACTGAGTCAGCTCTCCAGCTGAGAGCTATATTCTTAAAGGCAAGTTCTTTATCATTGAATCAAGAAGAATGATCATTTTAACACGTGCACTAATTGTAAACTACAGGTTCAGAGACTTGGATACATTATCATCATGTTTATTTTCATTTATCATTGTTTCTTTTCTCAATTTTCCACAAAGATATCTAGATATAATGAAGCAATATAACAAAGTTACAAAGCTAAGGGGCTGGGGAGATGGTCCAATGGATAAAATGCCTGCCGCACATGCATGACTGAGATCTGAAACTCAGAAACCATGGAAATGTCAGAGATGATGGCATGTACCCAAAATCCCTATGGAGGTAGAGACAGGCAGATCCCCAGAGTTTGCTGGCCAGTGATTGTAGCCCAGTTGGTCAGTGCAAGATTCAGTGAGCTCCAGTTCAATAAGTTCAAGGGGAAAGAAAGAGAGCACCCAACCCATGACCTCCATACATACACACATTGCACTTGCACACATAACAAAAATTGCAAAGCAAGAAAAATGCAAAAGCAGTATTTAAATGACTAATGTCTGATCTGACTCATTGTAAATAGTTCCTAGAAACCACTTAACTGCTATGATTTATTTTACTTACTCATTATTCCTTTAAATGCATGCATGTGGTTTAGCTTTGATGCTTCAGAGAGTACCAATGTGTATATATATATGAATCTTAAGAGTTTTCTATGTGAACAGGAGGCACTGTTCTGCAGATGTTTGGTGTGCTCATTACTGGGTCAGAGAATAGAACACGAGGCTGACAGTACACGAGAAGAGCAAATGTGGAGAGGCTCGGGTTTAAATCAATATCCATGAGACAATGGATTATAAACTTGTTTTCTATTGTTAATAATAAATCACCAACACAATTTAAGAAAGACTAATTGACAGAGTGCTGGAAAATATCCTAGAAGTTTGGACCCTATTCCTGAAGACAACACAGGCTGCCTTCACACAACATCAAGAGACCCTGGTGGAAACTGGAAGGAAGCCAGTTCCCAGTTGGTTAGCCCTTATAGTGCTGGAATGTACCACATGAGCTGCCAGGAGAGAGAAGCCAACAATGGTGAGAGAAAGCAGGTGACAGCTATACAATAGCTATCAGCATGAAAAGATGTACACATCTGTGCAATAATGGCACCCATCATAGGCAGGAAATCAAGGGCTCTTTGATTGGCTAAGAGATCCACTCAGTGGCAAGGAACCCTTAGCTGGAACTGGGATGCAAACCAAATTCCTATTGAAACCAAGAATCTGGACTCTAAGGGCAAGCTTCCACTAACCATGGGCCTAAAGAGAGGCTATAACACTATAATCTCACCAAATTAACAATGCTTATCTCATTTAACCTATGCTGATCTCACTATCCGTTGGAGAATTTGTTTTGATTTTTCAGAAGGCAGGGGGGAACTGTAGATAACTCAACTCTACCAATAAGACCAGAAATGATAGGTGACTCCCTGGCAGGAAATGAACCACACCTAACACAGCAGCTAAGGCTCAGGTGAAACCAGAGAGGCAGTGGTGAGAAGACCAAGTGCTGCTTCAACAGTGAGCCTGACAACCTGCACCAGGGTGATGGGGACAGACGCCAAAGAAACTCAAATGTTCAAAAGCAGAAATTCATGCTGCTAAGAAAGAGCACAACACTAAAGCAGACTTAAAACTCACCCACCATGACTCAGGGAACTTTGCTGAAGAGGGAGCTGAAAGAGTGTAGAGCCATGGTAGGCAGATATCCAGAAGCATTGACTCCCACTCTGACCCCCAAAAAGTGTCTGTTGCTGGAACAACTCAGAGCCCTCAATTGCATGGAGCATCCCAGCAATCCCACAGAGGGCCTTCGTAGAAAGGAAGCAGGGAGGAGGGAAATGGTGGTACCAACACATGACTTGTACATATAAAGTTTCTGTGTATTAAAAAAATAAAATAAAGTGAAAAAGAATTGTATACATAAAACAATGATGATATTTGATTACTAGTTCCATGATAATTCATAAATTTAAGAGAAATGAAAAATTATGGGGTGGCATATATTTAGTGAACAATTTATGAAAATGTGTTGATATGAAAGGAAGAGGAATTAAAATAAGTAATAATTCTCTCAAGCAAAATTAACAAAATTTGCTTGGAAAAATTTCTCGAGATGAAAAATTCAGTTACATAGGAAATGGAGATTTTTAGTTGAGTGTGTTAGAATTAAGTCATTAGTTCAGTTTTGTGACTAATTAATGTGAAAGCTTGAAATTTTCTATGTGCTTGAAAATACGAACTTCAGAATCAATTGAGAGCTTTAACTTCATTCATTTATTTATTATTTCATTTTAGTATTTAGTTGGGTGTTTCCCATGTACTTGTGCTTTCTGGTATGTTGAGCAGTACCTCATGTGCCATTGGGAAGGAAGATCACCACAATTCACAAAAGCATCCGAGGTGAATTCATAGAGGAAATATGCATTATAAAAGAAGGTATATTTCAATTTCATGAAATTACAAACAAACAAAGAGCAGGGAAAGGATGTCTGCTGTAGCACGTCTTTCTGTGGAGGTAGTAGTGTAGCAGAGACTGAACAGACAAGGATGCCTCTTGTAGAAAGAAGCACATGCAGTGCAAAGTTTCCTGGAAAGTGTTGAGTGGAAGGATGGATGTGATTTTGCATTTTCTGTGACCTTCAAACAGATGTCTCAGCTCAGGTATGCTAGGTAGTTGACCTAAGATATGGCATGTCAAAAGAATTAAAGTAAACAGAACTAACTGGGGGAGAAAATGGTTGAATTATGTACCAGCTTCATAGTTCTCAGGGTACCTTGTTTCTGGATATCCGAAATGATCAGGGTTTTACATATCTGGTAGTGAATATACTCTTTCCGTTGGGTTTGATATCTCTGGCTACAGGCAGTTACTGAAGACCAAGCAATGGTTCATAACAGACAATATCCAAAAGCTGAGTGAATAGAAGCTGGTTTTTTTTTGAAGTAGAAATGTCCTACAATGGCTTATTTTTGAATATTAACCAGAAGCAAGGATAAATTGGGGAGGTTGTTGGACTTTTATGAGGTGGAGGTTGTCAGTCATCAGGGATAAGCTTTTCACAGTTATACCTTAGTATAACTGTGAAGAACAGCCTCCATCCCACGCTACAACCAGCATGAACAGAGCTACACCTTCCCCAGCATGATGGACTGACACCCTTGGAAACCATGAGCTGAAATTCATTTTTAATCTCAAGAAATTTCATTACTTAGTCTACTTGTGGATTATTAAGTTGTTTTGTTGAATTTTTTCCCACTGTGTTACAAAAGTAACTAATGCGTGTGACCTACTCAGGAGGAGTGGTGTGTGAAATACAACATACATACATGTCAGCAGATCTAGGCCATGGTTGGTGGTTGGAAACCACGATGAATAAATGAGATTCTGTATATCAGAGGGGGTTATTGTGATTTGAATGTGAAATGATCCCTATAACTGATTGTTGTGTTTGAACATTTTGTGCCCAAATTGTGATGCTTTAAGTTGCAGATTTTGAAGCTGGAGACTCACTGGAGGAAGCTGATGGGAGGGATAGGCTTTCAGGTTCTAGATCCCAACCCTGACTTTCTGTTTGCACTTTGCTTCTTGACTGTGGAGTCAGTGTGACCAGCCACCTCACTACCACCACCACCACACTTCTTGCCATGATGAAATGTGTCTCTCTGTGAACTGGAAGACTAAATACCCCTTCCTCCCTTAAGTTACTTTTTGTCAGGTTTTTTGGTCACAAGAATGAGGAAAGTAAGTACCACAGAATAACTAACATAGAGATGCTAAGCCTAATTATAATTTTTTTTTAAAAAAAAGATGCTGCTGCTTAGTGTGCATAGGAACTTGAAGAATAACTGATGTGAATACGGATGATGAGTGAGGCATAATAGACCACTCTAGATAAGCGAGTTCCATCACTGGCAAAGCTAAGAGTAGACCAATAAATAGAAGCTTTGGGTAGAAGGGATTATATTATCTCAAAGACAGTGTAAAGCTAGGAAAGCTTATATCAGATCTCTGGAGAATAACATTTTATGAATAAAAATAAAGGGAATGTAAAAATTACAGAAGAAAAGTACACTAAGAGTAGCAAAGTAAACTAGGAGAGAGTGCAATCATATAAATGCTAGAAGTCTGATGCTCCCAGAAGGAACATGGTGCTGCCATCACACACCAGAGGGAAACCCCATAAAAGCTAGGGGTAAAGCTAGATGGTTCATAGTGTTTCAGTGTGTGCGGTGAGGTGAGCTAGACTGGAAAGGAAATGGTTAAAGAGAAAGAAGAAAATGATTAATTGACAGTGAAATGATATTAATGTAGAAAATAGGCATAGAAAGAGTTGTTTAGATTATGTTGGTTTCTATTTTTTTATAAAGGTATTTAAATATGGACAAAACAGTCACATGCACAACTGCACACAGAGAAGGTAAAAGAACAGAATACAAAGAATTGATAATGAACACATTGAAAACAAGCCTGTATTTTTAATCTCATAAAAACTTAGTTTTGCTTAGGTATGCATGGAAATGATAGAGTGAATCGGTCTATCAAGTTAATCCAATTTCTCTAAGGCGATGGAGAAAAAAAGGAAAGGGAAAAGTACTATGAAATAATGATAATGGTAGAACATGCAGTTTTCTATCTTCAATATATTGATGTGGACATTGAGGGTGATTTTAGTCTTTTTATGCTAGGATGCACAAAAAAACCACATTCTTATGAAATAGTAGACTATAAACATATCCTTATGAAACACTAAAGCATAAACGAAAATTTATGATCCATAGCCTGAGAGAACTTGAAAGCAAAGAGATAATCTTAGGCAAAGGTTGCCTTTGTATAAACCAGCTATTTTAGCTATTATTAAACTTCTAACAGCTATTTAAAAAACATTCAAAATTGTCATTCTTTGTTTGATCATCTCTCTTTTTATTCTGTTATTTTCTCAACAGTCAACATCAGCTTTCCTGTAGCCATAACACTTATAAACTCAATAAGACATGATGGCTTCTATATGTAAATTGCATGTATCATTTCCATAGTCATTGAATAATTTGGCTGGTATTTAGAATAAATAGTATGCTTAAAATATGCTCACTATACTTTGAGTAGCTTAAGCAATTCATAAAACAGAATTATATCATAATGTTTTCCTGGATTCCATTTAAATGCCTGAGAGTTTACTTACACTGAAAGATATGCACTCATTTTAGAATGACATTTTTATTTCATAATATGTTAGCAGAATTACTTTCATTCCTTAGGCATATAGCATATTGAAATACCATATCATGAATTATTACAAACATAAAAGTTGATTTTAAAACAGCATACACAAATGATAGAAACAATATTCATGTACTTTTGATATTATAACAGCCCATGTGTTATTAATACTAAACAAAAGTCCAGAAAATCTCCCTCCAATAATTTCTGATATTTAAGAACAATTTCTATTGTTTAAGGTACAGCATATGGACTGCCTAGTTATATAAGTTTCTTTATTATCAGATATTATCAATTAATACCAAAATGTGGAAGAGTGACAGAAGGACCATTACAAATTCTATTTTCAGTATTATAATGTAGATAATATGCTGCAATTTGGTTTAATGAGCTGCAATTAAGAAACTTTCAAGAGTTGCATGTGATTTCTTTTAATTATTAGTTATTAGTTGTTCCTGCATAAGTATGTTTAAAATTATATTATCTTAGCAAAGTTACTGATTAAATCCCTTCAACATATTAATATTTTCATGAGTTATATTTCAGTAATATTTAATAAGAAATTTAGTATTTTACAGCTCTCAATAACTATTACAGAAATGTAATTGCTTTTTTAGGAAGCCCATTTT
This sequence comes from Zapus hudsonius, assembly GCA_004024765.1. Classification (NCBI taxonomy): domain Eukaryota; kingdom Metazoa; phylum Chordata; class Mammalia; order Rodentia; family Dipodidae; genus Zapus; species Zapus hudsonius. The sequence continues at coordinate 17,520 of PVHP010034667.1, forward strand.
TATGATATAGGAAGAGCACATACTGTATAGGTAATTTAGTCATATTTGGTAAAATTGAAAATGACCCCATGGTCTGTTTATAATTAATATTCTTAATAGCTAGGATACTTAATGTTCTATTTGTGTAGGTTAGCCATGAATCACATGAAGCACAGTCTCGCTGGGGTAGAAAAACAAAAATTTATTCCTTCACAATTTGCTATTTGGAATTTTAAGATCAAACTAACAGAAAATGTATGTACTGATAAGATGTCTTACTGCCTTTCCTTGGGCCAGCAAGCCCCTCTCTATTCTCAGAGCCAGGCTGCCAACTTACTGTCACTCTCTTGGAGGGTTACTGGAGAGATACTTCATGTCATTTTCTCTTTTTGTAAGGACCACAACCCTACCTGACTAGAAGCCACACTCTTCCATCATCCTTTAAAATTAATTTCCCTTTTGCAGGGCTTATATCAAAATGCAGATGCCTTAGGAATTGGAGGGCGGGCACAATTTAGTTTATAACACTATGCAAAATATTTTAAACAGACTTTGAAGGAGAGGATAGTGTTACAGGATCTGTTAATAGTCCAAAGACATGCTTCTGTTCATATTCAAAGAAACAGACATTCACTGCTATTAATTTTGATTCTAGAATTTTAAATAAGAGAGATCTGCACTTTCATTTCAGAGGGTATGTAGAAGTCTGCTTTGAAAAGTCTAAAAATGTATAAAATATAAAATCAGGAGTATTATCATTCAGTTTCTGTTTGTATGTATTCCAAATCTATCAAAAATACAATTTTGTTAAATGGGGGAGTATATTAATATAGGAGTGATTAAAATGGAACCTTGATAAATATCCTAAAAATTGAATAAATTTCAAATTAGAAAAGAGTTCTAACATGTATTATTGCTAGGAAGTATTATGTATTGCAAACTTTCAATATTTTTCTATGCATGTGTGGTATATGCATATATACCATATATATATATATATATATATATATATATATATATATATATATATATATATATATATATATATATATATATATGTACTTGACCATGTCTTCATGTGTGGAGACTAGAATTCAATATCTTCCTCCATTGTCTCCATCTTACTCTTTAAAAAAAACACAAGGTATCTCATGAAACCTGGGGCTCATCACTTGGTCTAGTTAAAGATACCCCAGGTTCAGCCATTCTCTGCCCACCCTTTTCTACTCAGAGCTTTGTTACAGAAGCGAGTTACCTCAACTTTTGCCTGGGTGCTGGTAATCTAAACTCAGGTCCTCATGCACTCACAGGTTTCAGTTCACCTTCCGAGCCATCTCCCTTCCTCTACAATTCTTAATATATGCAATTTATAGTGATAAAACTGTGTACTATGATAAGAAAAATATATAATGAGTATAGAAATTATTTAAAAGTAATTTTAAAGGCTAAGTATTGTAGGGATGTATCCTACCTTCTACACATTATAGTTACCCGACATTCATGGTCTTAGTAGCTGTATTATTTCTCTTTGCATCACTCTGCATGTTTCTTTTAGCACTCCAGAACTTAATGTGCATTTTAAAATTTTATTTATTTGCCCACCAAGAGAGATGAAAAAAGAGACAGACACAGAGAATGGGCATGCCAGGACCTCTTGTTGCATGCAGCAAAGGAACTCCAGATGCATGCATCATTGTGTGCATCTGGTTTTACATGGGTACTGGGGAGACAAATCTGGGTTATTTGGCTTTGCAGGCAAGCACTTTAATGGCTGAGTCATTTCTCCACCCATATATGTATATGTATGTTTGTATATGTCTATAATATTATTAA
>PVHP010034668.1:0-18921 GCA_004024765.1 Zapus hudsonius
ATGACACACTGGAAAGGGAAAGCTGGCTATAACACCCATAAGCCCACCCCCAACAGCACACTTCCAACAAGGTTCCAATTCCAAAAGTGCCATTAGCTGGAATTAAGCATTCAGAACACGTAAGTTTATGGGGGACATCTGAATCAAATTGCCACATTCTGCCCAAGGCCCCCATAAACTGATAACCATACATGACATAACAGTTTTTTATCCCAATACTGTTCAAACATCCCCATAGTTCAAGGTCTTTTAACTGAGCCGTAATACCAAAATGACTATAATGGCACTAAATAAACATTCACACTGCAAAAGATGGCATTGAACATAGCAAAGATTGAACCAATACAAGATTTAAAACAAACAGGGCAAACATCAAACTCTATAATTCCAAATCTGACAATTCTAACCAGTGACAAGTCTCTATGTTTGATCTTTCTAACTGGTGTCGAATCTCTGGAGTTCTAGTTCCACCCCTCCAGCTCAGCTGCTCATAGCCTCAGGCATACTCCATCTGGTACCAGCAGCTAGCTCTCCTAGACAGCCATCCCATAGTCCTGGCATCTCCACTAGGTCTCTACCACAATCCACAGTATATCCTCATGACTCCATTGGACCTCCACATAGGCAATCCAGCCAGCCTTCTTCACACTGCCCATGGCCATTTCCAAAAAACAAAACTGGGTTGCAAATCCACTGACCCTATCTTCCTGCATTTGTTATATTCCATAGTACCAGGTAGGCTACCAACTTGTTGATCCAGGAGTTAATAAAGCCAACTTTGAAGAGCAGGAAAACTTCTTTAGCATTTAGGCCCCTTGCTTCAAATGAGTCTGCATTCTTCCAGCTGTCCCAATGCAGATCACCTGGCCCAATCTGAGTGGTTGTCATCTCTCAAAAAACTGCAGCTGAATGGGCAACAGTTTTGACCCAAAGATTTCCTTTCTTTCTATGCCATCTCCATCTGCTCACACCAGTCCATTTCTATACAATGCAACCCTATACAAGTCCTCAGGACACAGGCAGGCAGAATGCAACAAGCCTCTCACACAAACTGCTTCTAGACCAGTCCCAACAAAGTTCTTTATTCCCCTCATAAACAAAATATCACAGTCAATAGTTCTTACTGCATTCAGGTCTTTCAACTCTGACCAGAATCCATCAAGCTGTACTTTCAGCACTGCAAGGCATTTCTTAGGCCAAGATTTCAAATCCTTCCACATTTCTCCTGTAAACCAGTAAGAAAAGGCCAAAAGCCACACAGTTCAGTTTCTAGCAGCAATGACCTGGCTCCTCGGTGCCAATTTAACTGTTTTGATCCGTTTCTCCTTGCTGTGAAAAACATCCAACCAGAAGCAGCTTTTTGGAGGAAAGGGTTTATTTTGGCTTACAGACTTGAGGGAAAGCTCCATGATGGCAGGGAAAGACAATGGCATAAGCAGTCTGGACATCACCTCCTGGCCAACATCAGATAGACAACAGCAAGAGGAGAGTGTGACAATCACTGCCAAGGGGAAGTTGGCTATAATATCCATGAGCCTGCTCCCAACAACACACCTCCAACAAAGTTCCAATTCCAGAACTGCTATCAGCTGGGGATTAAGCATTCAGAACACATAAGTTTATGGCAGACACCTGAATCAAACCACCATACCATCCAACCTTTATTGTATTCTTGCCTGATCCAGTTTCCAAAAAAACCACATTCCTGACCACAGGTTGGTGAAGGTCCTTAATTTCCCTCCTTAGCACTGCCCACTGTGAGACAATTCAGCAAGGGAACCTTCCTTCTTGTTAGCATGGCAGACACAGTGCTAGTCCCCTCAGAAGTTATCCTTTGTCTTGTCGGGGCAAGATCAATGCCTAGTGTTGAGAGAGAGAGATTAAAGATGAAAGAGCCTCCATGAGGGAAGGGGATAGTTTTGCCTGGATCTCTTCATTTGTTTTTCCCCATACAAGTGTATTCACGTTGCTGGGCTGCTGGCTCATTCCTGGCAGTTTGTACTCATTATTGCCATGACTCTGTGGTCTCGTTATTAGGATGGGTTTCAACTGCTGTAGGGATATGTCCACGCTCCGCTGCTTTTTCTCTGTTGGTTTCAACTTTGAGCCCAGCCCACCCCACTCTACACCCCTCTTTCCTTGGCTTTTATTGATGCTGTGTTGACTTTGCATGGTGCTGTTAGTTCAGTTTTCTGAGCACCTGCAGAGAATTAACCATTTCTCTTTGCTGCTGGAGATCACCCAGGCCTTTGATCTATTTGATTTTTCTACTTTTGGGAATGTTAAAGGATTCTCTAACCTCACCAAAGTGCACAAAAGGTGCTGCAATTCCTGTAGACTGGCCTTTGAGATAGCTCTGCTTAGAGACCAGATGATGATCATGTAAATACATTTGGAAAGACCTTCATTACTTGTCTACAATGTACCAAGTATTGTTCCAAGCACTTAACATGAATATCTATCTCACTTAATCTTTGCTTAAAAGGCCCTTGTTGCTTCTTTAACCTCATCTCTCACTTTTTTCCTCATTCTCCCTGCTCGAGCCACACTGGCTACTACACTGTTCCCCTTGCCTACTAGGTGCCTGGTCTGTGTTTCCCTCAGTTGTTTATCCTGTTCTTACTTTCCTTCAAGTCTTAGCTTATGTTTTCTCTGTGAAGCCTACCCAAAGCATTCTACACAGAATTGTACCCCCACTACACATCCCACTCCCCAGTATTCTTGCTCTGCTCTTTTTTCATTATGCTTATCACTAACTTACCATATTATTCATTATTACATCTTATAGCAAAAGCTCCATGGGGAAGCAGGTTGCCTGTTTGTTCCTAATGTATCCTGAGGGCCCATAAAACAGTATCTTGTTCATAATAGATGTTCTATAATATCTGTTGAATTTATGAACTTTGACCCTTCAAAATCCTTGTGAGATGAAACTCAAGGTAGAGTCTCATTCTAGCCCAGGCTGGCCTGGAACTCAGCAATCCCCCTACCTCTGTCTCTCTAGTGCTGGGATTATAGGCATGCACCAGCACACCCAGCTGGAGACCTTGTTTTTAAACACACACACACACACATGCAAATAAATTTTAAAAGTATTTTATTTATTCATTTTCAAGCAGAGAAATACAGAGAGAGAGAGAGAGAGAGAGAGAGAGAGAGAGAGAGAGAGAGCGCACACCAGGGTCACCACCTTGTGGGTCTGGCATATGTGGGTACTGGGGAATTGAACCCGGGGCCTTAGGCACTGGAGGCATGTGTCTTAACCTCTGAACCATCTCTCCAGCCCGACATTCAAATAAATTTAAGTAACTGATTTGCCCCAGATCAGTCATCTTGCAAGTAGTGGCTTTGGAGTGAAACCAGGATTGACTCAAAAAAAAAAAAAAAAAAAAGTACTTTTAACCATAAAGTCAATCCTAAATCCCATGGACTTTCTGTTTAAATATGAATTCTGGGGCTGGGGAGATGGTTCAGGGTCAAAGGTGCTTGCTTATAAAGCCTCCTGGCTCATGTTTAATTCCCCAGTACCCACAGAAAGCCAGATGCACAAAGTGGTACATGTATCTGGAGTTCATTTGCAGTGGCAAGAAGCCTTGTTGTGCCCATACACATACTCTTACTCTCTCTCAAATAAATAAATATTTAAAAAATAAATAAGGATTTTCACACCAGGATCCCAAGGATTCTGCTTTTGCTTCCATAGATTTCATATACAGATGATCCATGATGCATACTCTGAAATGTATTGGGTTATACTGCCTTTGAGAACGTCTACACAGAGAAAATTAACTGTGCATTTATTATTATTTTTTATTTTTTATTATTGTTCTTGTTAACTGGGCATTTTTTGACTACTGTGTACCCAAGCCTTATGATATAAAAAAGCAAACAAGTTGGAGTCATGACTCTCAAGACTTCTAAAGTCTACTAGGACTTTAAAGGAGCCCTGCCTGACTCTGCCAGACCATGTCATTCAAGAAAGGTCTATGTTCTTCAGGCCTTAAAAATGAACATAATTGGGTTGGAGAGATGGCTCAGCAGTTAAGGCACTTGCCTCCAGTGCCTAAAGCCCTGGGTTCAATTCCCCAGGACCCACATAAGCCAGACTCACAAGGGTGGCCCTGGTGCACTTTCTCTCTCTCTCTCTCTCTCTCTCTCTCTCTCTCTCTCTCTCTCTCTCTCTCTCTCTCTGCTTGAAAATGAATAAATAAAATATTATTTAAAAATTTTAAAAAATGAACATAATAATCAACCATGTGCCTGGTAGCAGAAGGCCAGATCTATGATGCTGTGTGTAAACTATAAAGTCACCAAGTAAATTAACTTCCAGTGCTGAGAACAATGACGGGCTGGGGACAGGACATAAGGATAAGCATCCATGAGTGACAGGATGACTTAGCACACTTGAATGTGCTACTATCCATTATGTAACTGGGCAAACTACTTCATCTCTCTATGTCTGCAAGTGAAACCAGGAGGAGAATGTTTACCTCATAGACTGCTGTGAAGGATCAAATGAGAGCATGCTCCACAGTACTTAACAAGATTGCTTAAAAACAGATCACTAATACCAGGAAGCAATGTACAAACAGTAATAAATAAGAGGCTTAGAGACCATAAATAAGCCAGGTGTGGTGGTATATGCCTGTAATCCCATAATCCCAGCACTTGGGAGGCTGAGGCAAGCACTTGGGAGACTGAGGATTACATAGCAAATTTCAGGCCAGCCTGGGATACATAGCAAGACTCCTCTGTCTTAAAAGTTTAAAAAAAAAGTGACAATAAATATAGAAAGACTCAAAAAAGCTAGACATTGTGGTACATGCTTATAAATTCCAACACAAGGGAGGAAGAAAGGGGGGAATCACTACAAATTCAAATCCAGCTGATCTACATGGCAAGTTCCAGGTCACCAGCTGGGGCTTCATAGTGAGACCTTGTATCAAAAAATAAGGTGAGGGGCTGGGTATGGTTGCCCACACCTTTAGTCCCTGCACTTGGGAGGCAGAGGTAGAAGGATCACTGTGAGTTCAAGGTCATCCTGAGACTACATAGTGAATTCCAGACCAGACTGAGCTAGAGTGAGATACTACCTCAGGAAAAAAAGTCGGTGGGGGGGGGGTCTGGAGAGATGTCTTAGTGATTAAGGTTCTTGCCTGCAAAGCCTAATGACACAGATTAAATTCTCCAGTACCTACATAAAGCCAGATGCACAAGGTGGCACATGGATCTGGAGTTCATTTGCAGTTGCTAGAGGCTCTGGTGAGCCCATTCTCTCCCTGTCTGCTTTCTGCTTCTCTCTCTCTCTCTCTCTCTCTCTCTCTCTCTCTCTCTCTCTCTCTCTCTCTCTCTCTCTCTCTCTCTCTCTCAAAAAAAAAATAAATAAATAGAATAGAATATTTTTAAATGGTGAGTAGGGCAGGGGAGATATGGGTAAAGTGCATGGCATGAAAGTATGAGGACTTAAGTTTGGATCCCCAACACCCTCCCCCAAAAAATGCTATGTGTGTGTGGGAGAGATGGCTCAGAATTTAAGGCACTTACCTGGAAAACCTAACAACCCGAGTTTGATTCCCCAGTACCCACATAAAGCCAGATGCAGAGAGGCACATACATCTGGAGTTTGTTTGCAGTGTCTGGAGGCCTGGCACACCCATTCTGTCTGTCTCTACTTGAAAATAATAAAAAAAAAATTTTTAATGCTATGTATGATGGTGAGTGCCTGTAATCCCATCACTGGGGAGGCAGAGACAGGGAGTCTCTAGGTCTCACTTACTAGCTAGCTTAGTGGAATCAGTGAGATCTAGGTTCAGTGAGAAACCTTGTCTCAAAAAATAAGGTGGGCCAGGTGTGGTGGCACACGCCTTTAATCTCAGCACTCGGGAGGCAGAGGTAGGAGGATTGACATGAGTTCAAGGCCACCCTGAGACTACACAGTGAATTCCAGGTCCTTGTGGGTCTGGCTTATATGGGTCCTGGGGAATTGAACCCAAGGCCTTAGGCACCAGAGGCAAGTGCCTTATCCGCTGAGCCATCTCTCCAGCCCGATGAAATATTTTTTAATGAGGTGGAAAGTTGGGCATAATAGTGCACTCCTTTAATCTCAGCACTCTGGAGGCCTCTAGAGGTAGGAGGATTGCCATGAGGAGTTCAAAGCCAGCCTGGGAGACTGTAAATTCCATATCAGCCTGGGCTAGAGTGAGATGCTATCTTGAAAAGAAAAAAATATAAAATAAGTTGGAGAGCAATTGAGAAAGACACCCAACATCTATCTCTGGCTTCTACATGTCCATGCATACACCCACACATGTATGAAGATGAACACACATACATGTGCATACTACACAAATACATACCAAAAAGAAAAGTTCAAGTTTTATGGCCTTCTATTTTATTGACTTGTAGTTATTGTTTGGGGTACTTAATTTCTTGTTGTTAATTATTTATATATATATATATATTTTTTTGAGGTAGGGTCTTGCTATAGTCCAGGCTGACCTGTAATTCACTATGTAGTTTAGGGTGGCCTCAAACTCACTGCAGTCCTCCTACCTCTGCCTCCTGAGTGCTGGGATTAAAGCTGTGTGCCACCACACCTTACTAGTTTTTATATAATTTCCATGGAAATAGTTTCATTTTAAATATATATATATATATATATATATATATATATATATATATATATATTTGTAAGCAGAGAGAGAATATGGGTGCACCAGGGCCACTGCAAATGAATGCCAGATGCATGGTCAACTTTGTGCATCTGGGATTTCCATGGGTACTGGGAAATTGAACCCAGACCAGCAGGCTTTATAAGCAAGTACCTTTAACTGCTGACCCATCTCCTCAGCTCCAGAAATATTTTCAAACTATATTCAAATATACATACAGTGGTCTTCTCTGAATTTTTAATTAAATTTATCTTGGCATATGTATCAGTTACTTTCTCGCTTCTTAGACAAAAATACCCAACCAGAAGCAGCTTGTGGGAGGAAAGGGGTTTAATTTTGGCTTACAGTTTCAGAGGATAAAGTTATTGTGGTGGGAAAAACATGGCAAGAGCAAGTACCACATGGTCACGTCAACAGGAAATAGAACAGCAAGCAGGACTACACCCAGTGACACACTTCCTAAAGGTTCCACAACCTTCTGGAATAGCACCACCTGGGGATCAAATATTCAAACAGAGGAGTGTATGAGAGACATTTTATATTCAAACCACAGCATATAAACATCTTTATAAGCACAAATTATTTTACTATGCTAGAAAACATTGTTGCTTCAGGGCTCGCTGAAGTATACCTGAACTCATTCAAACTGTATTTTCAGTATTTTTCCTGCTTGTCTGCACTGTAATGTTACTGCCTAATTTCTCAGTTCTGTCCCTGCATCTGCCTTTTCTTGGTCCTTTTCCTCTCCCAGTTTATTTTATTCTGTACTGGGCACTGAGAAATGAGATGGCCAACTCAATTAAAACTATGAGTTATGTAGATGGGCATGGTGGTGCACGCCTTTAATCCCAGCAATCTGGAGTCAGAGTAGGAAGATTGCCATAAATTCAAGACTACCCTGAGACTGCTTGGTGAATTCTAGGTCAGTCTGGGCTATAGCAAGACCCTACCTCAAAGGAAAAAAAAAATGAGTATAATCAGCAGATGTCTCAGAAGCCTTTTCTTCTGTTCAACTACACTGCTCTCAAGTGGAAACATTCATCTTATGCTGTGGCAAGGAAGGAAAACCATCCATAAATATAGCTAGATCCAAAGAAGTATTGTAACTATGTACTTCTGTGCCTTGACTTTTTCACTAGGTAGCCTAGGCTGCCCTTGAACTTTCAATCCCCCTGCCTGTCTGAGTTCTTTAGCTACAAGTGTGAGCCATTACATCCACTTGACGCCTTGATTGATAGGTGTCTCTCTTCTCACCTTGCCCTCAGTTGAAAGGACATATACTCTTACTGCCCCAGCAGTGAGCATGAACTGTGCCTGCCACCTGGGAGCTTGACTGTCCCCATAAGGGAGAACTGGAGTCTGAAAAGATGGAACATATTAAAGCATTGTAAATGATGATCACCAGCTTTACGCCCTCTTTTATTGTGGACAAAACACAGTGTAGGAATTATTAAATGGTATTTAGCTGACATAGAGAGGGAAGACAGCCAGCGAGAGTGAGGGGCATGAAAGTAGATTTCTGAAGGAAGTTACAGACTTAACAGTCTTTCCAGATTGTTCTCTCTCCTCTCCCCCTCTCTTTTTTAATATTTTATTTTTTATTATTTGTCAGGCTTTGCAAGCAAGTGCCTTAACTGCCAAGCTATCTCCCCAGCCCACTCCCTCTCTCTTGCTCTCTCTTTTCCCCACCCACCTCCCTTCTTTCCTTCCTCTTTTTTTTTCTTTGAGAACTTTTTAAAATTTGGATTTATATACTGTAAATCTGGGTGTCTTTTTCTTAAATAAATTTTATTCTGATTGTAAAAATGTACACACCCTCTATAGCCCCCCAAACAAGAGTCAAGTACCATTGTTAATACTTTGGTAATATTCCAGTCTTTTTCCTATGCAAATTTATATTGCTTTTCTTTTACTTTTTCTTTGAAAAGTCATACTGTATATAACAATTTCCCATTAATCTCATGAAGTCTATTTTATTTTCACCTTCAACACATTTAATCTGATGAATAAATCTTTATTCTGAAGCCTCTAAAAGAGAAATTTCTCATCTAGGTTGAAATGTAAAATTTTGAGGTACCATCCCTTAAGGCAGCTGTCTTAGGAAGCTGTGTCACTCATGGTAAATCAGCAGGGCATCCTCCTCCTCACCTCCAGCTGATTATGGCCACATAAAAATGCTGGCCTACTATTGCCAGATCTTCTGATATTTACAAAAAGAGATATCTGAGGCACTGGGCATGATGGAACACACCTATAATCCCAGCACTTGGAATGCAGAAGCAGGAGGATCATGAGTTCAAGACCAGCTGAGCTACACAGCAAGACTCCATCAAAAGGAAAGAAAAGGAAGGGAGGGAGGGAGAGAGGGAAGAAAGAAAGAAGATGATCTCTTTTTCAATGATCATGGTTTTCCTTATTTACTTATTTTGCAGTGCAGGGGATCAAAACAAGAGCCTCATATGTTCAAAGCAAGCAGTCTACTCAGCCCATTCTTTTTGTTGGTTTTTGTTTATTTAGCTTTATTTTTTAATCTAATGTTACAGTTTATTCCATTTTCATGATTACAGATATTATAGGGGAGTAACAAAAATAAGAAAGCACCTTTCCCACATGTGGCCAGATGCAGCATTTTTCCTTTTAATGATTGCAGATTGACTTAATTCATTAATTTGAGTTTATATTGTAGGTGGTTCTTCCATAGCCACACTAAGTAACTGAGTGTCACAACTATGAGCCATGCCAATTCTCTTGAAGCTTTCACGTGTAAATCAGACTCCTCCTATTGAGCAGGAGCTGTTAAAGTTTCTTCCTCTTTGCTTACCCAGGCCACCAGCCATCATAACTGTTACTAGATAAAAGTAAAACCATGCTCCTAATTGAAACTATAGTGCCTGAATCCCTTTAGAGCATTAGCTCCCTGAGAGGAAAAAGGGATCCTAACCGACTGCTCTCATGAACTGCGATCCCCATACAGTGTGCCTAATGTCCTGTGAGCAAAAATCAAGGTGTCAGCCAGGTGTGGTGGTGCACACCTTTAATCCCAGCACTCAGGAGGCAGAGGTAGGAGGATCACCATGAATTCAAGGCCACCCTGAGACTACATAGTGAATTCCAGGTCAGCCTGGGCTAGAGCGAGACCCTACCTCAAAAGAAAAAAAAAAAATCAAGGTGTCAGGCAATCCTGATTATCTTGACTAGTTTATCATGATTTATACAAGTTATATTTAAAGCTGATTACAGACCATGTATTTTTTTTTCTTTTCTTTTTTTTTTTTAAGCAGAGAGAGAGAGAGAGAGAGCGAGCACCAGGGCCACCACCTTGTGGGGCTGGCTTATGTGGGACCTGGGGAATTGAACCCAGGGCCTTAGGCACTGGAGGCAAGTGCCTTACCGCTGAGCCATCTCTCCAGCCCGTACAGACCATGTATTGCTGGTGATTGAACCCAGGGCCTTATGCTTGCTATGCAAGCACTCTACCAGCTGCGCCATATACCGGATTGTTTATATGTGAAGCATAACAGAGGAAGAAATGAAGCACAGAGAGTTAATACTCAATTAGAAGCCCTCCGTCAATGGAGAAACCAGATCCCTAATCCAAAATCCAGTGAGTTAGACCAGAATTTTTTTTTTATTTTTTTAAAAATATTTCATTTATTCATTTTCAAGCAGACAGATACAGAGAGAGAGAAAGAGAGAGAACCAGGGCCACCACCTTGTGGGTCTGGCTATGTGGGTCCTGGGGAATTGAACCAGGGGCCTTAGGCACTGGAGGCAAGCGCCTTAACCGCTGAGCCATCTCTCCAGCCCTAGACCAGAATTTTTATCTTTTAGAATATTTACATATAAAAGAAATTGAGTGAGTTCATCCTTTCCTGTCCTGGGGTGGTTTTTCAATTTTTTTCCTTTGTGAATACCTGCCATCCCCAGTGAAAGGAAAGGATCAAGGTTCAGAAAGTCCAACTGCTGTATCCTGACCCAAGATGGAGAACACTATGATTTTGTTTAAAGCATTGGTCGTACTCATGCTTAGTAAGCCTTTTCTGAATGCTGTCCAAGGCATGGCAGCAGAGACCTTATTTTATTGTTTTATTTTTTAAAAAAACAACTAAGGAACCTTTACCAGGAAAACCATACTTTTAAAAACAAAGATGATGGCTCTTAGGAGCGGTAACTGCTAACATCAATTTCCTTTCCCATCCAGTCCCAAAAGAGTCAGCCGCTCTTCCTTCCCTAGTTGCCTCTTCTTCTGCCCACACATCCACATATAATTATGGACATAGTACATTGCATATGCCCACTAAAGACAGGAAACAGCAGCAAGGACAAAGGAGGATTCATGTGAAGAGATGTACGTGTTTATCAGTATCCTGCAGTCTTCCTACTTCCTGCTGTTTCTGATTCTGTCTGCTTTTTAGAGTCCGGGTAGCCATAAATCCATCATCATTGGTAGAAGCTATTGGATTCTGATGGATGGGGAGGTTGAGTTCTTTATAAATACGCCTACATGCTGGCAACGGCCTTCCTATTTGCAACACCCATGGAGAACCAAAGAACCCAGGTTGTTGTTTTATTTTTAGACTGTCTTGGTTTAGCTGTCCTCACTGGCCACTACTTCTGTTTATGTTTATTTAGAAAAGAAAGAAAATGCATCTTAAGCAAATCAAATGCATACTCTGGCCCACTTCTTGTTTATTCTATGGCTGTTTTAGATAGTGGAAAGCTCAAAGAAATAACTTACTAGCTTTTGTTCCTTGTGGTTTACTTTCTGAAGTCCTCATCAGACAATGTTGCTGAAAGCTTATAAAGTTCCATCCTGTCAGCCTGCTTTTAAATTGAAAAGGAAAAGGTAGTTGAAAGTGTGTGTCTGTATATGCTAAATATATTCTTTTCTTGCTAATCTGTCTAGTCCTATTAAAATTGCAGATACAGGTTTATAATGACTTAAAATGTTTATAAATTTTATTTATTCTGTTTTCTTATAGGCATTAGCAGGTCACTTAAAATAGTTAAGATCTATCAATTTATTTGGAGACGCTGATAAATCACACTGGATGCTAGAGCCAGCCTACTGGAAAGATGACTGAAGGAGATAGGCTAGCTAGGGGCAGGTGTAAACAGTACCAACAACAACAATAGCAGCTGCAGCTATTATTCACTGAGTTCTCATTACATAAATTCACTGTGCTTAGCCATTTTTCACCAATAAAAGAAAAGCAGTTTGAAGCCAGGCGTGGTGGCTCACGCCTTTAATCCCAGCCCTTGGAGGGAGAGGTAGGAGGACCACCATGAGTTCAAGGCCACCCTGAGATTACATAGTGAATTTCAGGTCAGGCTGGGCTAGAGTGAGACCCTACCTCCAAAAACCAAAAAAAAAAAAGGAAGGAAGGAAGGAAAGAAAGGAAAGGAAAGAAGGAAAGAAAGAAAGAAAGAAAGAAAAGAAAGAAAGAGAGAAAGAAAGAAAGAAAGAAAGAAAGAAAGAAAGAAAGAAAGAAAGAAAGAAAGAAAGAAAGAAAGAAAGAAAGAAAGAAAGAAAAGAAAGAAAGAAAAGCAGTTTGAGTCCCAGGGGCCTGTGGCCAAAAACCCAAGGGCATCATAAGGAAATAATCTGTAGTAAAAAAGAAGAGGCCGTGCGCTGAAGCCAGAAGGCTTGGTTTTATCCTGCTTCTTCCTACCATTTACTTGGTGATTTTGTCCCTTGCTGTTCCTTCTGGAGATAGAAGAGCTATGGTGGTAAGGTGTTTGCTTTACCTGTGTTCTATCCCAAGACTACAAAAGGGAAGGGAGATGACACTACGCTCCTCTCCCTGCCCCACGTGTTTCTTACAGAGATCAACGTGATAATGCACAGGAAAATGGCTGCTAGCATTATACAGTCTCCACATATATGAGGCTTCAGCACCAGCGAATGATGTGAGAGAGGATTGGCAGTGCTTTGGCTACCAAGGAAAATGGTGTGCACCTGCCTTAGGCAGGAGAACAAAGGCATAATAAAATAATCATGAGTTTGGTTCAGCCCCAGCAGCCTAAGCTGTTGGCCTGTTAGGCAGTGCCATCCCACTGTGTGCCTCCAGTGCTGGAAGGTGGTGATAAGAGGGTTCCGTTTACTGAGTGTTTCTAGCACTTTCACTTGCCACCTTTCTCTCTCCAGTCCTCTCAAAAAACGCTCCGTAATTATGACTGCTAGTATTCCTGCTCCTAATGGCATTAATAATATGCTTATTATTCACTCATTTCTAATTGGCATATTCCATCACTTGGCAGTTAGTGAAGAGCTAGGACTTAGGGGGGTTGTTTGTTTTTTGTTTTTTTGAGGTAGGATCTCACTCTGTAGCCCAGGTTGGCCTTTAACTCCTGCCTCAACGTCCAGAGTACTGGGGTTGTTGCACATGTGCACCTCCATGCCCAGCTGAGTTTTGGTTTTTTGGTTTCTGGTTTTTGTTTTTGTTTTTGAGGTAGGGTCTCATTCTAGTCCAGGCTGGCCTCGAACTCATAGCCATTCTCCTACATCTGCCTCCCAAGTGCTCCACACCAACTGAGTTTTAAAGAGGTGCTTGAGGCTTCCCCTCCCTACCACTTCTAGCTGGGGTCAAGGATCTTGAGGAGAAAGTCAAATATAAAAGGCTTTAATTTTATTTATGATGTATATTAAAATCCTTTTCTGTTTTATTAAAGTGTATCTCAAAAAGAGGTGGGCAGCCAGGCATGATAGCACACGCCTTTACTCCCAGAACTTGGGTTCAAGGCTACCCTGAAACTACATAGTGAATTCCAGGTCAGCCTGGACTATAGTTAGACAAACAAACAAACAAACAAAAAACAGAAAAAAGGAGGGTGCTGGAAAGATGGCTCAGTAGTTAAGGTGCTTGCCTGCAAAGCATAATTACTTGGGTTCAATTCCCCAGCACCCATGTAGAGCCAGACGCACAAAGTGGTGCATGCATTTGGAGTTCCTTGGCAGTGATTAGATGGCCTGGTGGGCCTATTCTCCCTATCTCTCACTGCTTGCAAATAAATAAAATATTTTTTAAAAATAAAGTGTATCTCAGCAAATTTTTTTTTCAAGGTAGGGTCTCATTCTAGCCCAAGCTGACCTGGAATTTACTATGTAGTTTCAGGGTGGCCTTGAACTCACAGTGATCCTCCTACCTCTGCCTCCCGAGTGCTGGGATTAAAGACATTTGCTGCAATTCTTTTTTTTTTTAATTCTATACGTATATTTATTTATTTGCAAGAAGAGAGAGAGAAAGAGAGAATGGGCATGCCAGGGCCGCTAACCACTGCAAACGAATTCCAGATACATGCGCCTGGTCTTGGAGTTAACTGTGTACCTGATGATGACCGTGAACTTCTGATCTTTCTGCCTCCGCCTCCCCAATACTAGGATTACAGTCATGCATCACCATTCCCAGTTAATGCAGTACTGGGAGTCAAACCCAAGGTTTTGTGCACACTAGGTAAGCATTCTAGCAATTGAGCTGTATCCCAGCCCCCAGAGTTCAGGTTCCTGGAGGTGTCTGGGGATGGCCATGGTTAGCCTACAAGTTGCAGCATGCTTCCATGATGTATCATATATGATCCCTAACTGGAAATGGCCACATTTCTTTACATCTGTAACTGATATACACAGTTCCTAGGAAGTTGATTTTGTTCATTTTAGACACTGCCATAAAATTATTACCTTATGTGATTTAACACTTTGCCTAGAATGTATTTATACTGGGAAAGAAATGGGATAAACTATGAGCTAGAGTGAGACCCTACCTCAAAAAACAACCAAACAAAAAGAAATGGGATAAACTAAATTTATCACTTGGTGTTCAGCTTATTAATAATAAAATATAAACCTAAAGAGCTTGGCTTTCTGCCCCTGTTTGAACACACAAAAGATGCTCTGGGGAGTTATAAGTTAGCAAAGGCTCAAGCACTTTACCCTACAGGTGTCACTGGAAGCCACTGCTTCTCATTCTTTGTGTAGAATCATTTCCCCTTCAGTAAGCTAATTACTATTTTCCACCACTTACCACATAAAACAACAGTGCCACCAGAGACGTTAAAATTTAAGAACATGGACTGCTCCTCTTCTGGGCTTTGTTTGATAGCAACATAAATTTAGGATATTAGCAATCTTTCTGTAACTTATGGTACCAAGTACTTTTTAAAATGTATATATATTTTGGTTTTTTGAGGTAGGGTCTCGCTCTAGTCTGGGCTGACCTGGAATTCACTATGTAGTCTCAGGGTGGCCTTGAACTCATGGCAATCCTCCTACCTCTGCCTTCCGAGTGCTGGGATTGAAGGTGTGCGCCACCACACCTGGCTTTTTTTTTTTAAGCTAGTGAAGAAGTAGGTTTCTCTTTGGAGAGCAAAGCAGTAAGATGCCTTTCCTCCCTCCTTCCCCTTCTCCCCTCTTCCTCATGTCCATTCCCCTCCTCTGTAGAGTACCACCAAGAAGTATTTGCTCAGCTGTGGCCTGGTAACAAAGCCTCCATGCCCTAGGGGATGGGAAGGGGTGGTGTGGTCATGCCCGAGGTACCCATGGCCTTCCGAGCAGCTCTTGGCAGAGCAGCCTGGCAGCGGGCGAGGGTCATCTAGAATGAGCCTTCACAACCCCTGCAGAAAGGGACATTAAAATGATTCCAACTGAAAATTGGAGAGTACGCTCATGAGCTGTGGTGTTCTCTGGCTGCTGTGGTAGTTTCTATTGAAATCATGCAGCTAACCAATGAGAGGTCATCCAGTCCTCTGGGTTTCCCATGGCTTGGTAGCATTTCATTATCTCCAGCCCTTGTCCTGACCCAGCCCACACAGTTGACACACAGGAACCCACGCTGATGAGTCCTGACTTTGGGAGCTAAAACTCCCTAACACAGGGGATGCCTTCTTAGAGTAAGGGACAAAGTTGTGCCCCAAGTCTTTCTATCCAGCACTCCTCTGCTGGTCTGTAGTGATGGCACCCTGACCCTGGCAAAGGCACAGGTTCCCAGGCTCTGACTCTACAACCACATGCCACCATGGTTTTTGTGAGCAAATGTTGTGGACACACATGGTGGTCTATAAGGAGGATGTAGAAATGACTAAGCTGCCCCACAGAGCTTCAGAGGCAGGAATTTCCACAACAGAAAGGCAGACCAGATGTAGAAAAGCCATCTTTCTTTTCCTACAATTAAGACCAAGTTAGTCCTTGACTACATTGGGCATCAATCATTTCTGGCTATGTTAATTTCTTGGCTAAAAATCACCTCATCTTTCACTCTCTAGGATTAGGGTAAAGCTAACCAATAAAAGGGTATTTTGAATCTGGGTGCTGCAGTAGTATTCATACTAGAGATGTAGCAATGGTAAGGCGATTTTTAAAAACTTTTTATTGACCACTTCTATACATATAGACAATATACCATAATCATAATCTCTTCCCACCTCCCTCCAGTAGCTAAGCTTCTTCTGTTTGTTTGTTTGTTTGTTTATTTGGGGGGGAGGGTTCAAGGTAGGGTCTCGCTCTAGCCCAGGCTGACCTGGAATTCACTGTAGTCTCAAGGTGGCCTCAAACTCTCAGCAATCCTCCCACCTCTGCCTCTTAAGTACTGGTATTAAAGGCGTGATCGACCATGCCCAGCTGGTTTTCTTAGTAAAAATAGTGATTGGCCATTGAAAGTATTAAAACTGATGGAATTGAGCACTTGGTGAGAAGGTTCTAAGGGTCAACTGGCCTGTGTACTGGGGCACACCTATCATGATTTACTGGCCTTACTGAGTTGTATTATCTACCAAATGGGCAATTTGCCATTTTTCAGCTCTTGTTTATTTGTTTATTAGGAGCAGCGGGAGAAAGAGAGGATGGGTGTGCCGGGGCCTCTTGCTATAAACTCTAGATGCATGCACCACATTGTGCGCCTGGTTTTATATTGGTACTGGAGAATTGAGAGGCTGACAGGCTTTGCAGACCAGTGCCATTAACCACTACATCATCTCCCTGGCTTCTCTTGCACACCCATTTGTAGAACTGCTTTCTATGCCTGCATATCTCCCATTTAGTGTCTGCACAGTGACCAGAACTTTGTCCCTGTAAAATTTGACTTAATGTCATTATATGATACATGTTTTTATTCATTCATTCCTTTAACAAATACTTATTGTGAAGTTAGGTGTTGTGCTGAATCTAAATTTCAGGACTTTAGGCTTAAATCAGTTAATTCTAAATCAACACTACCATTGATTGGGCACTTTGCTAATTTTCTGATAAAAGGACCTTATATATGTTACTTCCTTTGATTTTTTTTATAACAATCACATTAGATAGACACTGTGGTTATGCACACTTTTACATCAAAGAAACTACAGTTCAAAGAAGTTGAAGAGCTTGTCCAAGGACTGCTGGTGGTAGGTTATGGACCCCACCAGGTCATTTGATTACAAAATCTGAGTTTAGAGCTGGGTGTGGTGGTGCACTCCTTTAATCCCAGCATTCGGGAGGCAGAGGTAGGAGGATCACCATGAGTTCAAGGCCACCCTGAGACTGCATAGTGAATTCCAGGTCAGCCTGGACTAGAGCAAGACCCTACCTCAAAAATATATATATATATGAGTTTAGCACCAACTGTCCTGCCCTGTGTTCACTTTGGCCCAGCTGAAGGGTGTCTGTATATTTAATGGAGCGTCAGTGTGTTGGGCACCTGCCCATAATCCTGTCATCAGAAGTTAAGGCCTCCACACACAGCTGGACCCAACCTTCAAGGGTGGAACTCTCAAAGCCCCTGGAGCCAGATAAACTTGGGTCTGAAGCGCAGTTCTCTAACCAGCTGCTTCCTTGAGAAAGTAATTAGCCTCTCAGAGCCAGTTTCTTTCTGAAATGGTCACAGAAATACAAACAGAGCACTTATGATGGGATAGACACTGTGAGTCTATGTGCTTCCCATTTACTTACAACTCTAATGTTTGTACAAACAATTTATATGTGAGGAAACTGAGGCATGAGCTATTAGGTCAGTCAGTGGCAACAATAGGATTTGGATCCAGGTACTCTAATGTCTGTGCTAGGATGCTGTGCTGCCTCTGGAGAGGATAGGATCAAGGTGGAAAGTCTCTCTGGCCCTGGGCTAGGTACCCAGTTGGTAAGACTATCAGAAGATTTCAAAGAGAGATTAACAGCTTTGACCACCCCACAAAGAGAAGTGCCAGTGTGCAAAGATCTTATATGACAGTCTTTGTCTTTGAACTTTCAGGACCTGCTGGCTAAGCTCTCCTAATGTGGGGGATTCCTTTTGAGAAGCATCTGTCCTACCTTCCCTGCACCTGCTGGGTGCTGAGTGGCTGGCAGGTGGGCGGGGCCAACACACAGGTGTACTGCTTGCTGCAGGCACCTTCCCTGCCTGGCTCAGCCTGTCTAGCTCCAGCTGCTTCAGTGTTTCCTGTTGACAGTAATTAGAACTTTTCAGCCTCAATTTCTTACACTAAGAATTCTGATTCACAAGGATCGTCTCCTTGATCCAGTTCGCCTGGAGCTAGTTGCTATACTTTGTTTGGAGGGGAAACGAAGTTCCTAAGCCTTCTCAGATTGGGTTGATAAGATCAAGATGCTGAAATGTTAGCTGGGTAAGCTCTGGAGCCCAGGTTTGAATTTCAGTTCTATTTCTGTGAAGGTACCGTCTTGTGTCTGTGAAATGGGGAGAAAAATAGTGTAAGTTGGAGCTAGGGAGATGGCTTAGCTGTTAAAGGCACTTGTTTGCAAAGCCAGGGTTTGATTTCCAAGTATCCACATAAAGCCAAATGCACAAAGGCATATGTATCGAGTTCATTTGCAAGAAGCCATGACACACCTACTTACTCTCTCTCTTTCTCTGTCTTGTACACACACACACACACACACACACACACACACACACACACACAAATATTTTTAATCGTGAAAATAGGCTATAAATGGTGGTTCATACCAGTAACCACAGCACTCAGGCCACAGAGGTAGGAGGATTACTTTAAGCTCAAGACCAGCCCAGGCTAAGGTGAGATTCTCTTCAAAAGAAGAGAGGAGGAGGCAGTGGGAAGGAGGAGGAAGAACAGGGTCTGGTCCATAGTAAATATTCAAAAACATCATCAGGGGAGCTGGAGAGATGGCTCAGAGGTTAAGGCACTTGCTTCCAGTGCGTAAGGTCTCCGGTTCAATTCCCCAGTACCCACGTAAGCCACGTAAGGTGGTAGCCCTGGTGCTCTCTCTCTCTCTCTCTCTCTCTCTCTCTCTCTCTCTCTCTCTCTC
>PVHP010034669.1:0-18970 GCA_004024765.1 Zapus hudsonius
TGTCAAGGGCATAGATAGATAGCTTAACAGACTTTTCCCCAACATACCAGTATGTGGTTTGTTAAGTTCTTGTTCCTAGTCATTAACAGAGGCTGTCACAGAGACAGTTTTGATATAATCTGCTTGATTATGGAATGTTCACAAAAATTCATTATAAATTCAGGATAGCTGTAAGTTTTCTTTAAGTTTCTTAAAAATCAATTTATGTAATTAGAAAACATCTTGTCTCCATACTCAATTTACTGTATTGAATTTGAATAATATGTTCATATATGTTCAAATACTATTTCCTGACAAACTTAATTACCTTTTATGTTAGACACAATACAAACAAATGTTCCACTTCCAAAGGTCAGAATATATTAAACTTTAGAGCAGGGTTTTATTTTATCATTTAATATACACGAGAGCTTACCAAGCAAATAAATACAGTGAGGAAGACAGCTAAAATAAATTTATTCAACCTGGGAAAGTGAAGTAAAACTGTAACACAAGTGGAAAACAATTTGCATATAAATTTATGTTAATTAAAGGAAAATATGTTATTCATTGAAGCAGTCATTTTCAGGCCTTTGCTTAGAGAATTTTTTAAAACAGTTGCTATTAGTAATATGACTAAAATAATAAAACAAATTATTTTGATAACACTTAATGATTCAAACTGAGATTATTTTTCATACTTATTCTTAAATAGGTGGACTTTTTTTGTATTATTACATCCCTTCAAAAGCACAAATCATAAAACAAAAGGTTCTTTAAATGAATCAATTCATTTTATTGCAAAATATAATATTAAAAATATTCCTTGCTAGAGAAATGTATATTCATATATAGTGTAATATGTATGTAATCACGTTTAATTACTGCTTCTTATTTTTGTGTTTCCATCACAACAAAGTTAGGAATAGTCTGAAGTTTTACTGAATCCAATCCTCTGTAGATGGAAAGCAGCCTTGGAGGATCAGTCAGGTTTCATCTAATTCCGCAGCCTCATGCAGCAGTGAGCAGTAGTGGTCTGGACTCAGAGGGCAAGGAGAGCTTTACAAACTTCCAAAGGGTAAAAAAAAGAATGAGTGTGCCGTGGGGAAAGATTAGAATGTCAGATAAGTCGCAGACCATAGGCATATTTGATTTGGTACAACTCTTTCTATTATACAGTGATGTTTGTAAAATTATAAATGCTATTAGATATGGCAAGGGGGAGAGAGTGAGTAAAGCTCAGAATTTATAGCAGAGAAGAATAATTAACAGTGTCACAAGGCTTATTATTTCTTAGGTTGTAGAGTTAGGAGTGCAGCAGAAAAACTCGACTGAGTTTGTCTAATCAGGTGTGTTGCAAATCAACCTAGGATTTCTGTATTTGTATAATAATTAGTAACAACTTGCAAATCCGGCTTTCTGGGGAACCATTGTTTGGGAACTGTGGAGTCTCTAGTAAGTGTGAGAGTCAGTTGAAACCACAACCCGAGTTATTAGTTAGTGATGAGCAAATATTGAATAATAATGGGATACTTTTAAATCTGCCAGGAGACTGGTATTGCTTTAAAATATTGTATAGCATATTCCTTTGAATTGGAATCTTCACTCCTGAAGGGAGGAAGGAGGCTCAGGAGAGTCAGGAGGTCATGGCTGGGGGAGCTGGCAAGACCCCTCCCTGAGGTTAGAGGAAGAGATTCTCTAGCTAGCTGAGCTGCCTGCAGGTTGTGCAGTGGGCTCCAGAGACGTAGCTCCCATGAATCCTCACTCATGTTGGAGTGGGCTTTTCAGTGATGCAACTGCCTTTGAGTCCTTCATGCTCCTGTAAACAACCCTTCTGTAAGTTACTCTAATACACTCATCTGTTCATCAAAACTGCTTTTGGTTCAATCGTGCCTTGGTGTGTTGTCTAGCTGGGGTGAATAGACATGAGTTTGCATCTCCCTAGGGAAAAAATTGTCATGTGACAAATATGCATGCTGAATTTTTGTATACTTTAACATCTGCTTTCATATATGCAAAAACATAAAAGTCAATAAAGTGCACACACATATAGCGATAGATATGCTGTGCAAATGGATGATTTTATCATTGTGAGAAAAATCATAGAATATACTTAAATAAATAAAGATGGTTATGATATTACTAGGGCACATCATCTCTTGGGTCATCTGTGATATATAATCTTCATTGCAACTTTATGGGATTTAGATTTACTATGTAAATAAATCTCTGGGCATGTCTGTGAGAGAGTTTCTGTGTTAATTTGGGTGGAAAGATCCACCTTAACTGTTGGTGATACTATTCCATTGGCTGGAGTCCTGGATTGAATGAAAAGGAGAAACTCAGTTGATTACCAGCATTCATGTCTCTCTGCTTCCTGATTGTGGACACAATGTGATCAGCTGCTTCCTGCTTCTGTCCTCACGCATTCCCCATCATGATGGATTGTAGCCTCACACTGTAAGCCTAAATAAACCTTTCCTTCTCTCAGTTGTTTTTGTCAGGTATTTTGTCATAGCTAAGTTACTAATGTGCCAGTCTTCTATGAGGTTTCTCAAGACTTAGATGTTATTATGGGAAGGTATATTCTGAGGCATTGCCCCTTCAACCCCCATGAAAAGACTGACTGGTGCATTCATGACCCACAGTGAACACTGACAACCCCACTGAGGTGAGCCCTCAGTGAAATGGTGGCAGAGATGTGGGAACATAAGAGTATAACACGATAGGGATATAACCTATATGCAATATGTTCTCATAATAAAGTTCTCAATAAAAATATTTTTATACAGTCATATATGCAAGATTATATATATACATATATATATGGAGAGAGAGAACCAGAGAATAAGTCCTGTGTTTATGTTTTATAAACATGCTAGAATACAATCACTATTTGGGATAACAGTCTGGAACAATGAAAGGACCAGATGACTTCAATTATGTAGAAAGTATCTTGAGAGTAGATTCTGAAATTCTGGCCTTATCAAAACAAAACAAATGCTTAAATTTGTTGCAAAACACAATGATTTCATGTATGAGAAGCTTTTTAAAAATGACACATGTTCTCAAGCTAATATTGAACCCATATGGCTAATCAAAAGAAGAGCAAATTATCATGCTATTGTTTGTTGGAATTTAACAAGCATAAGGAAGCTCTTGTTTCAGATCAGAGGTAAACAGCAGATGAGATTGTGGACAGGTATCTGCCACATACCTCCCTTCTTCCTCACCATTTTACTGCCCACCCTGCCACCTGTGCGCTTGCCTGCTTGAAAGAGTATATAATGAAGCCGAAATTGAACTCAGGGCCACAGTCCTTTGAGGGCTATCTCTGCTGTGGATGGGGTTGGAGAATAAATCTCCTCTTTTCCACTCATACTGGTGTTGAAGTCATCATTCCAGAGCTGTATCCACTACAGTTTGATGTTTTGTATTCATTACTGAGCAATAAAATAATTGAAATATTTTTAGGGAAATAATTCTAGTGAAAGAGACAATGTTAATTAACATGAGCTTTAATGAAGCCGCTGGAAAAGAAGAAATCTAAATTATAAAAAATGCATATACAAATACAGGTTGAAAGAGTGTTTACCAAGAAAATACGAAACAGAGGAAGTTGCCTAGCAGAGGCTTGTGAATGGAAGCTTCTTACTCTGCCAGTTGGATTTCAAAGCCCTTGAAAGAAGGGCAGGTGATGTAGCCCAGTGGGCAGAGTGTTTGCCTAGCATGTACATAGCCATGGATCCGATGCCCAGAACCGCATAAACCCAGTGTGGTGGCACACATCTATAACACCAGCACTTGGGAGGTGGCTGCGGTAAGATCAGGAGTTGAAGGGAACAAGTTCAAGTCTAACCTTGGGTTAATGCAACTGAATAGATAATTAGTGGAACTCACACAGTCCCTCATTTACATCATCAAATACTTATAGAGAAGACAAGGGTGACTATCCGTAATCCCTTAGTGTTCAAATAGAAAACGATGAAAGTAGAATGAATTTTCCCTAACTTCTGAGTTCATTCAACAGGCTTGAATTGAGATATGAGTTTGGATTACATTTCTAGCAAATAATAAATGATGTGTATCTTCTTAGACCTCCCAGAGATTTTGCAGCCATTTAAAGAAGGCAGTTGCTAAGAAGTTTGAAGATTTGTTCTCCAATATCCCTATTTAGGCTTAATTACAACTCAGTTTCTTTGCCATCTGCTGTAACCCAATTGAACACGGGATTGCTTCATGGAAGTGGCTATGCAAATTTGGATGTTAATGCTGCCTTTTCATTGTCATGCAATCTTCTTTGAGTATCAAACACAGTTTGGTTATTTTATGATAATTAGTCACTTATAAGCTCTTGTGATTTTTTTCCAACTTTCTTCAGCTGACACAAGAACAGAAATTGTCATTCAGGAAGCTTGCTTAACTTTAATATGAATTTCAAATTTAATGATAAATAAATAGCAGATATCAATTATTTATAAGAAACACATTTGAATCATATGAATGAAATCTTGTACCCTATCTTTATCCCAACAATCAAGTTATTTTTCAGGACTGAATCCTTGGTTCAAGATATGACGCTTAGAATCAATGGTAATTTTAAAAATCAAGGGAAATGTGCAGATGTATGTCAAAGACTGGATTCCCTCACAAAATACAAGGTCAATATGGAGTCACTTTTTCTTTGTGTGTGGCCATGGGGAAATGGTGTGTGTACAAGTGTGCATGTGTGCGCGTGTGTATTTGCTTTCCTGAGAAGATAGACTTTTGGTTAGGTGCCTGATCCTCAATCTATCTGTGCCCCAGAAGGCTTTTACTTAGCTGCTTCCTTTCCCTATTAGCCAACAAGCCTCTCATTCCCACTGAATAATCCATCAGGTTTTGCTTTACTCCTGAACTTCGCCTTCTGCTTCAAAGTGCTCAACTCCACACACTGCTTTCTTTTCCACCTGTGCGGATTTCACTGCTTCCTGTCATCATGCTGACAAAAAGATTTAAGTGTTTTCTCTGAGTTTTTCCTGTGAGAACAAATCTAGCTCTGTTTCAAAAACTCCAAAGGACCATGGGACTTTCCCTCTTCTGATCAAACTGAATTCTATCCATTTGTGGATATTGTACCTGCACAATTTTGGGCAAATAATTTCTATCATGGATGGTGGAGGAGGGCATGAGGCTCCATCAAATCTCCCTGAGGCGTTATTGACTGTTAATGGTTGCTGGGGAGAGGGAGATATTTTCTTCAGTGGTGTGGTCGCTGGTAGGTTGCATGTGCTCTGGTAAACAATGTTCATGAAAGCAACCCTAATTAAACTCAATGGGACACACACACACATACACACACACACACACACACACACACACACGCAACATAGAAGAGGGACTAGTAGGGAAGAGAAAATGACCTTAAACATAGATGTGAGCAGTTATAGCTTAGTCTTGTTATTATTTATTTATTAATTTATTTACTAAGTAGAAACTATGTATGTATAAGCCAAGTGCTGGTACCATCCTTCCCCTTCTCCCTGTTCCCATTTCATTGAGGGCCCTCCTCAGTGGGATTGCTGGTATATTCTATGGGATTGATAGCTATGAGTTGTTTGAGCAGCAGACAGTGATTGGTGGAGGGGGACAATTCCCCCCACCATGGCTCTTACACTCTTTCTGCTCCCTCTTCCACAAAGTTTCCTGAGCTGTGGTTGGTGAGTTTTAAAGTCTGCTTTAGTCTTGAGCTCTTTGCAACCTCTGGATTTCTGCTTTGGAATATTTGAGCATCCTTGTGTCTGTCACCATTGTCCTGGTGCAGGTGGTCAGGCTTGCTGTGGAAGCAGCAGTCTTTCTCTCTTTTTTTCTTTTTTTAAAGTGTCTTTATTATGAATAAGTTTATACATTGTATGAGCAAATCTTGTGAATATGTCCCTGTTTCCCTCCTCTCTGTCCCCTACCCACTGACGTCCTTCCTTGGTGAGCATATTGGATCTGACCATAAGTTAGGGGGTATGAACTGCACCAGAGGTAGCCAGTTTTTCTTTCTTTTTTTTCTTCCCCTTTGTGTATTGTTGCTGATGGGGGCAATGTCTCTGCATATTCTCCCCCACCATGGCTCATATTTTATCCTCCCCCTCTTCTGCTCAGTTCTCTGAGTTATAGTGGGTGAGTTTTAAGTCAGCTTGTTGAGATCTTAAGTATTTCTGGATCTTTGCTCTGGGTTGTGATGGGTATCATTGGTGTCTGTCTCCATTGACCTTTCATGGGTTATCTGACTTGCTGTGGTGATTTGTCTCCTATTGGTCTCGTCACTTTCTCATAGGTTTCATTTGGGCCCTGTGTGAAGGCTAGGTGTGGTTTGTCTTTTTCCAGGATGTTAGCCATCATCCAATGTCTTGTTGGTGGAATTGGATTGTCCTCGGCTCTGTCAATGCCTTCTGAAAAAAACAAACAGAATCTCAATCAGCGAGTGAGATCAGTATAGGTTAAATGACACAACATTGCTATTTTGGCTAGCTCCTAATGGGTGTAGCCTCTCTGGTGATTGATTTCTGGTAGTGGAAATTTCCCCTAGGAGCCCAAGATCTTGGTCCCCATAGGATTAGGCCATGGATCACAGTTCCAGCTAAGGGTTCCTTGTCACTAAGCGAATCTCTTAGCCAATCATTAAGCCATTGATTACCCTCCTCGGTTTAGTGCCATTATTGCACAGATGAGCATTTCTTGACTTGCTGGTCTCTTCCATACAGCCGTGTGTTTAGCATTCTTGTGACAGCTATCTATATTGTACATCAGTGATCTCTATTTTCTCCAAATGTCATGGACCAATTTCCCCTGGCAGCTCATGCCACACCTTCCAGTGCTACACATGCTACTATCAGGGAGCTGGTTACCATTCTAGATCTAGAAGGATCTCTTGGTGTTTTTTGATGACACTCTGTGATTTGTTCAGCAATAGGGTCTTACCTTAGGCCTGGGACAGATATTCAAGAGATTTGACAGAAGTCTGTCACATTTTGGGGACTTCTTTGGTCCCTTTGATCAACAGCTCAGTGTGGAAAGGAACCAATAACTGGGACAGGGAGATGCAGGCCTGAGCAATTATTCTTGAGGTTAGGCTTCCTCTCATTCTATTCATGGCCCCTTGTACCAGGTGGTGCCCTCAGCTTCCTCAGGAGCATACTGTATAAAAGCTAGGGTTTTAAGGTTTCAATTCATTATTAGTTTAGTTTACTATATGAGTCCCCCCCTCCCTCCCATTCCCCCCTCACTCTTCCATTCTCCTTACCCTCCCATCACCCCCTCCCAAATTCATTCCATTCCCTTTTACAAATTCTGTTCACTGATGGATTTTCTTGTTTAACATGGTTAGGAGCCACATATGAGGGAAAATATGCAGTGTTTGTTTTTCTGCTCTTGTGTGTGGTCACTAAGAATGAGTTGCTCGAGTCTGATCATTTTTCTTTAAATTTTGTTGTCATTTTTCCTTTCAGCTGCATAGAATTCCATAGTGTATATGTACCACAACTTTGATATCCATTTGTCCAGTGATGGGCATGTGGGTTAGTTCCAATTCTTTAATATGAATTGAGCTGCTATAAACAAGGTTGAGCAAATGTCTCTGTACTTTGGGGAGGAAATTTGGGGGTAGATGCCCAGTAGAGGGATAGCTGGGTCCGCCAGTAGCTCTATATTCATCCTGTTCAGGAGCCTCCAAACTGCTTTTCATAGTGATTGTACAAGTTTGCCTTCCCATTAGCAGTGAATGAGGGTCCCTTTCCCCCCACAACCTCACCATCATCTATTGCTAGTGAATAAACATTCCAGTTTGGGCTGAGGTGTTCAAAGTAACCACACAAATTCTTATTTTACTCACTTATGGGTATTTTTTTCACTATATGTGGTTTGATGTTTGTTGATATGACACAGAGCAGGGAGTAACAGGAAACGTAATAGTCCCCTAGGAATGCAGATCGCTGTAGGAGATGCCATGCTGGGAATGAAAATGACCCTCCCAAAGAGCCCTTGGCCTCAGAAAAATAAATAAATCTCAGTTCTGGTAATGTGTGAGCACACAGATAAATTTACATACACATAATTCCTGGCTTGTGTTTTGTCTTTAAGCTGCGACATGACTTTGGGCAAGGTGGAAGCAAGTTGATAATTTATCTCTCCCCAGTTTCCCCAAAAGTATAAGTAAATTAATTTTCCCATTTTTGCATATTTTTAGTATTTTTCTCTTAATGTGGCTAAACATCTGTATGTAGAACCAGTCCTTTGGCTGGTGGCTAGGTGGCATAACACTTACATCTTGCCCTCCGACTTATAGTCACATCATTTTAGTCTCCTTTGGTTTCTCGATTTGAGCAAGGACAGAACAAGGCTCTTCAGTAGCTGGGTTAGAGATGAGGCATCACTTTCATTAGCTAGACTGCAAGGAAGGCTGGGAAAGGGCCCAGCTGTTTGCCCAGAAAGGAAATAATTTTATTTGTTTGTTTGGGTGGTTGTTTCTTTTCTGGTAGCAGTAATCTGTTGCACACACACAGACACACACACACACAGACACAGACACACACACACACACTCCTTTTGCAACTGATAGGAATTCATGAAAATGTGTTTATATTTAAAATTAGAACCTAACTCTGTTTTGCATAAGTACATGCAGATATTTTTGGTATTTGGCTTAATTTTTTTTGAGGATTACACATTTGATAAATTGAGAAGAGTTGAGTTTTGTAGTGTGTACTCCTCAAAAAAAAAAAAAAACTAGACCAAATACCAAAAATATTTGTGTGTACTTCAGGAAATCTCATTGATTGTAATTTTCTGAGTGAACCTATAAGGTAAGGGGATCCTGGCATTTGAACACTCTTTTATCTGTTGTTGTATTTCTCTCTGTCTCTGTCTCTCTCTGTCTCTCTGTCTCTCTCTCTTTCTCTCTCTCTCTGAGGTAGGGTATCACTCTAACTCAGGTTGACCTGGAACTTACTATGTAGACTCACGGTGGTCTTGAACTCACTTTGATCCTCTCCTATCTCAGCCTCCCCAGTGCTGGGACTAAAGGCATGCAACACCACTCCAGGCTGTTGTATTGTTTTGCTTTTCATATTTACCTATTGCTATGTATTATCTTCTTCCTAGTAAAGATAGGAGGGATTGTTCAATTTTCTTTTGAAATTATGCCTACTATGTGAGCTGGGTGAGTTTTAAGTCTGCCTTATCATTACAGTTTAAAATATAAAGAAGAGTGTATGGTACCAAAGACAATATTGGGATGTGTGGGGCTGTAACCCATATTTTATCACATTGAGCTTTTAGAAGGCATTTGTACCCATGCAGATTAGAAACCCAGAGTCTGAACTTGCTCAGCAAATAATGGGTGGTGTAGACATGTTTGTGGTGTATAAATGACAGCTGAAGGCACAGGTGACACTTCTGCCCAGAGGACCTGGAGAATGTCAAAGTCTTCTGCAGAAATCCTTCTTTATGTGAATGCTGTACTTGTTAGTAAGCCTATGACCTTTTGGATTAGGGCAGACAACTATGCCGCATGTTGAGAAGTCTGAGTTATGGAGAATATTGGGTAAAGTACCAGAGGCAGGAATAAGATTGACTCATGTATTCATTAAAAAGAACACTTTTAATAATTGTCTTGGGTATTATTAATACTCTTATTGAAATGGTAATTTTTTTTCTCTTACCATGTGGATATTTGCCTAGAAAATATTCATCTAATTACAGTCATTGCAAAAATAGATAAAACTATAACAAAGAGATCACACACACACACACACACACACACACACACACACACACACACACACACACACCCTGACTAGTAAATACTGCAAGGACTGCATGCATGCTTTATTAATAATATAAAATTTGCATGATATTTGGAGTCCATCAGAGCTTATGAAACACTTTTACATATATTGCATCATTTCTTCCTCTCAAAAGCCCTGTGAAATGGGCATTTTTGTATTGAATTTTCTGTTGAAGAGCAACACAGAACTCAGAAGAACAAATTAAATAACCGGACATTGCAAAGTTAGTAAACCATGAGGTGGGAATCAGAATTTAAAAGTCCAACATTGTTGTGAAAATGGGTGAGGTAGCAGATAACATTTACAAAGTGAGAACTTTTAATAATCTGTTCTTTGATCGTTTGAGAGTGTCACCATAGAAAACGAATGGTTCAACCTTTTCCTTGGAAATAAATTTTGATAATGTAAGTGACAAGTCAAATTGAATCATTCAGATTAAATGTATCCCATAAAATTAACTTCAGAAAATAAGCTCAACTGTGTCAGATTGTATGTCTACTGCAAGAATCCTAAGTTTCAATCATTTATGACTTTATAATTTATGACCTGAATCTGGATTTGGGAAATTTTCCTTTTCCTCAGGGCCTGGCTTAAAATACATGCTTAACTTATTTTTATTTATTAGGAAATGTAACTACAAGATGAATATTTAGGTCATATTTTATCATCATCCCATATATCATAAGTGCTTTTGATTTTATTAAAATCTCAAAGGATATCTCACATTCACATTTTTAATCGTAATATGATTCTATTAGTAGATATCTTAAATTAGAAGTAATTAAGTATGTTGTTACTATATTGCCATTATATTTTTAATTGATATCTTTATTATCTAAAATTAGATACATTATAAGAGCAAATATTATGCTGGTACCCTCATTTCCCTCCTCCCTGTCCCCAGTCCACTGGGGATCCTCCACGTTGGGAATCCTGGATAAATTCATGGAGTAGGGGGTTATAAATTGTACAAGAGGTAGCCAGTTCCCCCTACCCCTTGCTTTGTGTATTGTTGCTGAGGGGGGCAATGTCTCTGGATATTCTCCCCCACCATGGCTCTTACAATCTTTCTGTCCCCTCTTCTACTCAGTTCCCTAAGTCATGGTAGGTGAGTTTTAAGTCTGCTTTATAGTTGAGATCTTAAGTGTCTCTGGATTTTTGCTTTGGGTTGTGTTGGATATCGCTGGTGTCTGTCTCTTTGACCTATCCTGGGTTATTTTCCTCGCTGTGGTGATAGGTCTCTTGTTTATCATGCCGCTTTCTCATAGGTTTCATTTGGTGCCTACGTGATAGGCCCAGGGTGGTTCATCTCTTGCAGGGATGTCAGCCATCATCCCATGGCTTGTTGGTGGATTTGGGTTGACAATGGCTCTCTCGCTACATTCTGAAAAATGCAAATAGAATCTCCATTGGAGAGTGAAATCAGTATAGGTTAAATAAGGCATACAATGCTAGTTTTATTGCCATTATCTTTATCACATCATTCTAGTTCCTAGAATATGTGTGTATGCATGTCTGCATACATGTGAATATGTATGCACTGTTATTTGTGTAGGTGTAAAAGATAATGCAGGTGTGAGAGAAATAATGAAAAAGTGCTAGCTTCATCATCAGTGATTGAGAATTTAGGGAAGCCAACCCCTATCACATAGAAGTGCATCCAGTTAGCTTCTCCCAGTGATCTTCAAAACTGGGCACAAGTCCTTGATGTATTATCTCAACCACCAGTAATGAACTAGCACTTTGATTACACAAGCAACTCACACTTAACTCAATGAATAAAGAAGGTATGAAAGTAAGGTAAGGATTAATTGGGAAGAAAATGGGTGTCAGTGGAGGGTTAGAGAAGGTAATATGGGAGATTCATATCAAAATGCATGAAATACTTGTGAAAAATGAAAGATAATAAATACAAAAATTTTAAAGTATCAGTTACTGAGCACTATTATTGCTGTGGTTTGAATGTATGTCCCCATAGACTCAGGCATGTTTGTTAAGACTAAACATCCTACTTAAGTCCCCACCAGGCAGATCCCTGCTGAAAGGCGTGTGTCACTGGAGGAGGATCTTCATTCCAGCTCTACAAGGTGTGTTCAGAACCAGTTTGTGGTCTGGCTATTTGTGTTTGTGGGTGGTACTAGCTGATGTCTCTCTGCATTGGATCTATGGATGTGAGCTTGCTTCTTCCACCTTGATGGAATTTCCTCTGGATTCTGGAAGTCCGATATAAATCCTTTCCTCCCATAAATTGCTTCTGGTTGGATGTTTGTAACTGCAACATTTATAAAGATTGAAGTTTACATATATAAAGATATATGTATGCATATATAAAATATATATATTATATATTTACCTTCTTTGGAAAAAAGTAGTATGTATACATTCTAATGTTCTCTTGATTTCTTAACTTTTGTTGTATATTTTTATCTTCATTTTTTTCAAGATACAAATGAGTATTTGGTATACATTATTTACCTGGGTTTCTCTATTCCTCTACTCTTGCATTTGTTCTATTTGTCCACTGAGGCAGGCAAGCACAGGGAATAGTTTCACAACCCATGACATTGATGGCTTAGGCAGTGAACACACCATTTTCCTAATAATGCAGGTGGCAACCTGGGACTCCTGCCTGCACCAAGGTTCATGTTCACCCCACTCCAAACAATGGAATAAGTTTTTCCTCCCCTTGACATCTTTAGTGACTCCCCTTTGGTGGTTAGTTTCTATTCAAATATGTTCTAAACATCTCTGAGATCAGGACACAGAGGGACCAATCTAGCCTGGACTGATTTGGGGTATATGTGCAGTAAGGCAAACTGTCCTCTGAGTGAACTTTAGAGAGAATCCCGTTTTTACCATGTTATGCCTATGCATGATTGGGCATGCATATCATTAAAATCAGATACATTGTAGGAGGGAACATGTACAGCAGAGAAAATGTTTTATACCTTAACTGTGTCAATCACAATAGAAAGCCATACAAACTACAGCCCAGGTAAATAGATCCTTCTTCTGCTTGACCCCATTACAAAAAGCCCCAAGCAATTACTTGCTGCTCATAACACAAGGAGCACTCCTTCTTTTGTTTCTTTGTTTTACTTTCATTTTTATTTTTTTTGAGGTAGGATTTTGCTTTAGTCCAAGATGACCTCAAATTCGCTATGTAGTTTCAGGGTGGCTTTGAACTCATGGAGATCCTCTACCTCTGCCTCCCAAGTGCTGGGATTAAAGCATGCGCCACCAGACCCAGCTTCCTCCTCCTCCTCCTTCTTCTTCCTCTTCTTCTTCTCCCTCTCCCTCTTCCTCTTCCTCCTCCTCCTCTTCTTCTTCATTCTTCTCCTCCTCCTCTCCCTCCTCCTCCTCTCCCTCTCTCTTCCTCTTCCTTCTCCTCCTCTTTCTTCTTCTCTTCCTCCTCCTTCTACTCCTTCTCCCTTTTTTTTGTTTGCTTTACTTTCTAATACATTTTCTTATTGCTTTAATTTCTGTGTCTTTTCCAGTTTTTAGAAGAGATCAAGAACCTGGAAGTATCTGGACAGAGTCACCAGTAACACACAGCTCCTATTAAACTAGAGAGAGTGCACAGCTCCCATTAATCTAGACAGTCACCAGTAATGCACAGCTCCCATTAAACTGAGCTTTTCAGCAGTGGTGGTAGTCCTTTGCATCTCACCACTGCCCTGAAAGTCTTTCTAAAGAGCAATTTGCTTTGAGGCATTTCCTGTTTAAGAATAGAATGCAAAGAATATAGTTCCTCCCCAATCCCTGATAAAGACGAGCAGATTAACAACTGTTTCATTTTCTAGCAACAATGGTCATTCTTTTCAGCTCCATTCCGGGTACTTAGAATCTAGGTAAATTCTGGTTAGAAACCCATACCAATATTTTCTCTCTAACAAGATATTCTCCAAACACAAACTAGTCTCTAAAATGACTTTAAAAGTTTACTACCTTCATAACTGTGTGCTCTAGTCTCTTAAACTTTCAAAGAGGAAGCAATCAAAAACAGTTCTGAATTTTATAGCCCTCAGTTTTATAGCTATCTGTATTAGTTCCCCGTTGCTGTAAAATAACATAAAGACATAGCAGTGTAAACACTGAGCATTTTTTATTGCCCACAGTTTATGAGAATGAAGAATGCAGCTATGGATTAGTTCCAGAGGTGTGGCTAGAGGTCTCCCATGAGGTACTTGTTTAGATGCCTAAAGAGATCAGAAAGGCAAGAATGCCATAATATTTGTTCAGGCAATGTATATACTTATTCATAATAAAGATATTAATTTAAAAAAATCATAAAACATAGCTAGTTTTGAAGTCTGACTTAAACATTTAACATATCATGAACCTGTTTTGATTATATCACTAAATTATTACACACATACTATCTCTCTCCTCTTTCACATATGTCATATAGAATTGTGATATGGAGATATTATAATTTGATGTTTTCTCTAATTTTTTTTACTGTTATAAACAGTGCATGACTCCTGGGCTATTTTAGAGTGTATGTATTCCTTAAAGGGAATGATTTTTTAAGACTGTGGAGGTGTATAACATAGTTTCCCTCTAAGAAGTTTTACTACTATAATCTAGAAGCAGGGCCCAGGAGTACTAATATTCCTGTATCCTCCACAGGAGCCTTCCTACAGGCAATTGCAATTTTAATAAAGCCTCCCCAAACTTGCCAGATAAAATTGCATATGAGTTGTTTTAATTTTTAGCAACAGAAAATATTTTCTAGAATTTATTGCCAATTTGTATTTCTTCTTTTGTGAATTGCTTAAATAAAAACCTTTGTTTTTTGGGGAAAAAAAAGAATGTCTTTCCCCAGCTTTCTGATAGGGCTGTTCAGAGTATTTCATTCTTCTCTAGATGGACCTCATCATAAAGCATAGCAAGATGCTCTGGTTTTTCCAGAGCACCGACTGTGAAAAAGAGCAAAATGTAATCCATGGCCTTTGGTGACTAAGTTTTGGAGTGGTGTTCAGTCATATTCAACTGACAATTCAGACACATCTGGGTATAATGTAAGAGGAGACTAACCATGTTGTAAAGACCCCAATGTGGGGGCCCCTTGGTACAGTCTTAGAGACTGGCTGTCTTTCTCATGTAGTGTGCACCTTCATTTTTGCACTGTGACCACAGTGTAGTTTCTTGCATGAAATTTTTTCCCATGTGGGAGCCTTGACATTGTACACCTGTCTTTTTTCATCTTTATGTCGTCTTATATACTTAGTGTCTACAATGGTGCTGAGCAACATTTTATTGAATTACTTGACTTAAATTAATATTTTATAAAGCTGAAGAAAACCGTTCAACTTTTTGGACCAGTCTTCTGAAATACAGTTTTAAGTAGAAATGCAAAATATAAAGTCTTATTTGAAAGACTACAGAGATATATATCTATAAATTCACAAGGATATTTCAATCTTTGATGAGGAAAGTTGTGTCTTTATTTTGCTGGCTTCTAAAATAAAGGTGCTAACTTAAACAAAAGATTTAATTTCAGCTTAAAAACCTCCAGTCGAATTAGTTGTGGTGGTGCACGCCTTTAATCCCAGCATTTGGGAGGCAGAGGCAGGAGGATTACTGAGCATTTGAGGCCACCTTGAAGACTACATAGTGAATTCCAGGTCAGCCTGGGCTAGAGCTACGGCGGAAAAACAACAAAACAAAAAACCAAACCAAAACAAAACAAAAACCAAAAAAAAAACCTCCAGGTGAACATGAAATTCTTCATTACTTGAGAAACACCACCAGAAACTCACATTTGAAGTACATGCAACTTAACCAATGGAGGAACAAGGAAAGTCTACTTTACCCAAATGGTGGTAACTCACCAAGTATCTTGAGACCCTGTAGACAGTGACTTGGCAGAAGCATAAGGAAGTTTGTGCCCAGAATTGTGCTTGAATTTTCTGTGAGCTCTTTTACTAGGCTTTGTTTTTCTAAGAGGCTCCTGAAAATAACCTTGATTTTATTTCCTCTTTTCATCACTAATTCAAGACCTCCTATGCTGTCTTCTAAAATCACATGTCAGTCTCTCTCTCCCTCCTCTCATTCTCATGCTAGAATTTGTATTAAAATCTTTTCTTGACAAACTTCCAATTTTTCTTAAAAGAATAAAATATCCTTTGCTAAAAAATAATTATTATTTTATTAGATTTGGGATAGGGTAGAGTACGGGGCCTCTCTGAGCTTTGGATTCCTGATTTGTGAAATAATAATACTGACTTTTGTTATCATGTTGAGATTAATGAAAAAGTCTTAACTGTGTGTTGTAGATTTCTACCACAGGTTGCAATGAGAATATTGAATATAGGGACTGGAGAGATGCCTCAGTTGGTCAAGAGCTTGCCATGTAAGCCTGAAGATCAATTCCCTGAACCCATGTAAAAATGCTGGGTGTATTGACCATGCACCTGTAATCCCACCTCTTGGGAGATGAAGACAGAAGGATCCCTGGGGCTCATTCACTATCTAGTCTAGCTGAATCAGAAGAGTTGTAGGTTTAGTGAAAGACACTATCAAAAAAAAAAAAGAAAGAAAGAAAAATGGAAGAAAGGAAGGAAGGAAGACAGAAAAAGGCGGCAAGCTGTTGGGTAGGACACCCGAGTCAATTTCTGGCCCAACACATGCATGTGTATATGCACAGATATGTGTGTGCACATACAAGTAAATGCATATAAATGCACACTACACACCCATGCGCACCACACACACACAACAGGCAGAAAAGAATTTTGATGTTTGCTTGTTAATTTAATGTTTTTATTTATTTATTTAAGACAAACAGAGATAGAGCGAGCGAGCGAGAGAGAGCGAGAACGAGAGAGAGCGAGAGCGAGAGAGCGAGAGAGCGAGAGAGCGAGAGAGCGAGAGAGCGAGAGAGAGAGAGAGAGAGAGAGAGAGAGAGAATGGACACTCCAGTGCCTCCTGCCACCACAAACTCCAGATACATGCACCACCCCATGCATCTGGCTCTATGTGCATCCTGGGGAATTGAACCCAGGCATTAGGCTTTTCTAGCAAGTGCCTTTAACTGCTGAACCATCACACACTTACATATTGCAAACAGATTTATATCCACTTGCAAGATTCAATAAATGGTGCAATAAATGTTCTAAAGATATTGCTAAGAGTTTACTGTAATAAATATTTCCTTACTTTTAGGAGTATTTATTATATCTGTATATTCTAGTAAAGTTTCATATAACTTTCATTTTCTTATAGTAAGTATGTTTGGGGGATTTACTAAGTAATTTCACCCAGAAGTCATCTTTGTGTCTCTTCTACTTCTCATTTTTGACTTATCTAATTAAATATGAATTATTACTAAGAGTTTGTGGTGAGGACTCCCAAGGGAACAAATGTTAGTCAGTCTCCTCCGAGTCCTGTTCTCAGTTTAACACCTTTCTTGGCCCAGTCCCTGGTCTACCCATGATGAATACATCTAGTTAAGATCTATCTAGTTAAGCTATCTAGTTAAGTTAGCTATCTAGTTAAGATCCTCCGCCTTTGTAATGTTTATCTACATTCTCTTAGAGGATCTACATTCACTAACTTTCTCATTCTGTTCTTTAGTAAAAGTCCCCGAGACAAGGGATATCTTTGCTGAATGTGGAATTGTGGTGTGTTTTATACTTAGGTCTCTTCTACTGTACTACTTTGAATAAACTGTCTTCTCATCTTTAACAAGAATCTAATAAAAAGTAATGTTTTAAACTTATGGAAAAATATGGTTTTATTTTCCTGAAGGACTTCTTGTTGAACTGGATTCTGTCCATATCCATTCAGAATTTATGATCCACATTGCTGCCAACATATTCTACAGGAGGAGTGATCAGCTAGACATCATCCCATGTTCAAGACATGGAGGTTATCAGTTTTGGGGATATCATACCAGGAGGAGAAAAAGTAATAGTCCTTGGGAAAATATCACTGACAGAAAAATGTTCTACAAAGCCATAAGACTTCTAGGAGGTAGATATGGAAGAAAACAGTTTTATAACTGAATAGCCATTAAATCAGAAGTGGATGAAACAGTTAGAGTTGGCAAACCACTACTAAGATTGTTTATTTTTTCTATTTTTGATATTTTCATACACTCATATAATGTGTTTTCATCTTACTCTCCACAATTACCCTCTCTTATGAACCATCCCCTTCCACTAACAGCCTTTATTTTCTGCATTAGTCCTCATTCATGCCTTTTCTTTTATTTTACCCTTTGGGTTATATTAGGTTACTTGCATGACGTGGGTAGAAGGTTACTTACCAAGGAATGGGAAACTGATGGCCATGTTTATAGTACTAGGCATGAAATCTTTCCTATGGAGAGGGCCTCAAATACAACCCGAAAACAGTTAGTTACTTCTCTAACAATCATGCCACTATTGCACCAGTGGGCATCTGTTGCCGGGCAGGTCACTGAAGAGTACACAGGGTCCACAGCTGGGTAGACTGTGGATGGCTTTTTCTTGAGCATCTTGCATAATAGCAGCAACTGGTATGAAGAAAGCTAGCTGGCTAGATGGAAGCTTCCAGCTCAGTTTCTTTATGTCTTAAAAACAAAACTAGTGGTGTATTTCACAATATAGACTTAGCATCTAGTTTTTGTGCGTAACCAAGAGCAATGTCAATAGCCTGTATTGTTCTGGAGGTCTCTGTAGCCTCCCTGACCAACAACTCATTAGGAAATATCCATGACACTGGAATTTATTATTAACAACCTATGGCTTCTAGGAACAGCTTTATCCACCCATATAGGGGACTTTTGTTCAGACACTTTAAAATTTTTAATATTTTAATTAGTTTGCTAAGTAACACGTTTCCATATGGCTTGATTACATATTGACACAGCACCCAACACAGCTGATCTAAACTGCAGATTCACAGACTCAGCCAGCCCACAGCCAACTGAGAAAGAGCCATCCTCATACTCAGCTGGGGTGAGACCAGAGGCCATCTCAAGAGGTAGTAGGGTCATCTAGAGTTGATTGATGAACCTCTGGTAGGCATTACTGATGTGGGAATTTTGGAGCTCAGGCCAGGTTCTCCAGATTTATGAATCCTAAGTTTTAGGTTCTTACCTAATCTTTAATGAAGAATAATAAAGATAGAATTAAGAAGGACAAATTATTAATTATTGAGTTTATTTGGGTAGAAGTTACAATTTG